>JANHFL010007552.1:0-25743 GCA_032468155.1 Oxyrhabdium leporinum
CGGCCAGCCATCTTCGTACGGGATGTTGCTGGGCAGCGGAGATGCCAGGGAGCCGCGAGGTCTGGTCAGGTCCCAGCTGCCGCCGCAGGTGTTGGGTGGCTTGTAAGTTAACGTGGCTTGTATTCCATTCCAGTAACGTAGTGTTCAATTAAGGAAAAACCAAGACGAAAGTCTGCTCGCTAAACACACTTGCATTTGTGTGGTAATAGTGGTTCTCTGTAGCTGCCATTTGCTTCATTGTAGGTATAGATCGTATTTTCTCCATTATTCATGTGCATACGGAATCAAGGCTACATCTCCAATTAGTTATACAGGTGGTCCTCAACTTATGATCAGAATTGAGCCCAAAATTTCTGTTGCTAAGCGAGATAGTTGTTAAGTGTTTTTTACCACGTTTTATGACTTTTGTTGCCTCAGTTGTTAAGTGAATCTCTGCAGTTCTTAATTTAGTAACACGGTTGTTAAGTGAATCTGGTTTCCCCATTGACTTTGTTTGTCAGAAGGTTGCAGAAGGAAACCACGTGACTCCGGAACATTGCAACTGTCATAAACATGACATCCAGCATGCGAATGTAAATCACATGACCATGGGGATACTGAAATGGTCATAAGCGTGAAAAATTGTCATAAGTTACTTTTTCTCAGTGCCGTTGTAACTTTGAATAGTCACTAAATGAACTGTTGTAAATTAAGGACTATCTGTTATCAGAGAAGATTCATCCAAGAAAGGATAGCTGTTTGGAAAAGCTATGTACCAAGTTAGCTCTATTTTTAAAAAATGCAAAGTTATGCACAAAATACAGAAAATACATATGTCAATTAATTGTCATTTATTGTATGCTTTAAAAATGATGAAAGGAATTCTGGATTTGGACCAAGCTTCATGCTCTCAGTCCTATTCAAGATACTTATTGTTATGGGATGTAAATTCAGCCCTCTAACTTTAAAATAGAGATCTTGTTTATGAATGCCTGGTGAGGAAGCAAAGCAGGGACAGGACAGATATAGTATAACACAGAGAGTCTCTATTTCACTATATAGTTTGAAAGTCACACATTTAGGAGAAGCTCTAGATGTGCTCAACTGTGTTGAGCATTCATTCTCAAAATGAAATTATATCCTGCTTCCTGAGACAAAATTCAGTTGAACTCAATATGCCCTTCTTCTGAGTAAAGACACATAGCTCAGCATTCATAAGTCAAGATACCTATCTGAGAGTGTAACAGGTTTCCAACACTTTTTTTCTAAAGAAAATAATGTCCCCTTCACTTCTGAAACCATCATGCTATGGACATATGGAATGCTTGCCATCCAGGTTCTGTCATGCTACTAAATCATTTCCTTGAACTCTTTAAATTTGGAGAATCGGCCATGAGCATAACATAAGTATGGTTCCACAAAGCAGCATGCTAAATTTAAACAATTTAGTCTAGGAATGTTTGAAGGGGCAATTGAAGAACAGGACTGTATGTTTTCCGATGCTGTTTTTTTCACTATATAGAAATTTATATACTGGCAGAAATTTATATTTCTGCAAACAACGTACACATCTATCTGAATTTCAGTTTATATGAATAAAGCCATAATCCCCTTTGTATTAAGCTTCACTCCTGGTGACTTTATGGATATAGCATTTATAATACACCTTATCTCAGCAGAACTCAAGACAAGTTAACAGCAGTAACACAACAAAATTCAGGTAGCCCTTAATGTACAACCATTCATTTAGCTTTCTGAAGTTACAATGACACTGAAATGACTTATGACCTGTCCTTGCATTTACGACTGTCACAGCATCCTCATAGTTATGTGATCAGAATTTGGGAGCTTGGCAACCGGCATGGATTTATAATGGTTGCAACATCCCCGGATTATGTGATTGTCATTTGTGACGTTCCTACCTGGCTTCCAGCAAGCAAAGTCATGAAGGAAGCCCAATTCACTTAATGATTGCCTCTTTCATCTAACAACTGTAATTATTCGCTTAATTGTGGAGTGAAAAGTTGTAAAATTGGGTATAGCTTGCTTAACAACCACATAACCTTTTCAAGGACATCATAGTAGGTGTGGAGTTGAAGCAGACTGTTCCTATAACAAAATAGTTCTTTACATGAACTACATGAGAAGTTGGGAGTTTGGCTGGGGAAAGTATTGTTTAATTCTATGAACTGGCGTCTGGGAATCTCAGAGTTAGTTTTGCCTCAACATTACCATACAGTGTATTCAATAAACAGTAAGATTTTTGGAAACGGAATGAACCTGAAGTTTTATTTGGATTCTCGGGCTGGTTAGTGACTATTCAACATTACAATAACATTGAAAAAGTGACTTATGACAAGTTTTCACACTTATGTCCATTGTAGCATGGACATTTGGCAATCAACTCATATTTATGATGGTTGCAATATCCTGGGGTCATGTGATCACTTTTGAGACCTTTTGAACAGCAATGTCAATGGGGAAGCCAGATTCACTTAGCAACAGTTTGATTAATTTAACAACTACAGTGATTCACATAACAACTGTCTCAAGAAAGGCCATAAGATGGGGCAAACTCACTTAACAAATGCTTCACATAGCAACATATATTTTGGGCTCAGTTGTGGTCATAAGTTGAGGACTACCTGTATTCCAAGCTGCTTGTTTAGAACTTGGCTGGATACAGTTAAAGTTGTATCTGTATTTATGAAAAATACCCTACCTGGATAAACAACACAGGAATAGGTGATGAGATTTTCATTTCTCCCTCTTTGCCATCTGCCCAAATATGCTGAAGGTATCCCAAACTTCTGGAGCATATTTTTGGAGGAAGACAGGTCCTCTGTGAAAATGCTCTTTCTGTTCTGCTGAGAAAAGTAGCTCCATTAGTGGAAGATCTTAATTGGATTCCACTTAGAACACTGTATGTAAGATGAATGAATACTAGATAATAATGATTATATATCCTACAGATGTCAGCTCATTTTATAGGGCTGTAAATATATATACCATATGTTGCAATTGGTACTGACAGCTTATTTGGAAGCAGAGCAATATACATCCTGATACGTGCTTAGGATCACAGACTGAAAAGCAAACTACAATTTAACATCTGCAACAATGGCCAGACACCTTTTTATGTCAAAAAAACAAAACTCCTTAGAGACAGAGTGTTTACAGAGAAATAAAGGGGAAGTACAGAGGAAAGGCGAGGAATGATGTCACCTACCATTGATCTGTTCCAAATGCTTTTCTTTGTGAGTTTTCAATTCCACCGCAACCAAGGCATTCCCCATATTCACAGAGACTTTGTCTCCTCAAATTTTCAGCAGTAATCATACCGATCTGGAGAATTCTGGGATTTGAAGTCCACCCAACTGGAGGACAGCTTACTTAGGGAACTCTGCATAGGATAAAATGCTACTGAGGAAATGGTGGTTTGCTGCAGATACATGGATAGATGTTAAATGGCTCCCTTGTCCCCAGCTGTGCCACCCATCTCAGTTACCATTCCCCAAATAACTTTAATTTTATGAACAAGATGAGGCACCAAGGTTCCATTGCCTCGCTAAGAGTAGCACTGCCACAGCTGAGCAGTTGTAAAGAGTATTCAGAGAAGGATGATTGTCAGTAACTTTTCCTAGATTTCTAGATTTTGAAAGAGCATGTGATGATCTACTGTGGTTTTGCCTTATTTCAGGTGATTAGGGTAGCCCTAATGGTTTAAAAGACCGTGACAAAAGGAGGCTGCTTTGAGCTAAGTGGGGTTTTCTTCCTGATAATGGTTCTGCAGCCCAACTTGGTTTAAATTCAAATCCTTGTAGATTAAAGCATTTGGATACTAGAACGGTGTGCTTTATTTTATCAGGTTTTAATAAGAAAAGGCCTTAATGTAGTTTCTTTTCAAAGGACTAGAGAGCACTTATTCTGCTGGAGATGCTCAGCAGCATGGAATAAATCTGGCCATCATCTGTTTTCATTTAGAGAATCACCCATAACGCAAAGACAAGGGATCAGCAGAAACTCATTTGTTTTGGTCTCTCTTCTCTGACCTCCCATGTATTATACAAGGATTGAGTTAATTATCCTTAAATTCTAATAGGTTATCATTAACTCTATCTCTGAACATTCCACTTTTCCTCCATACTCTAATTGCTCAAGGATATAATAAAGCTTTCTCTAATATTTATAGAAATATAGTATCTGTTTTGTAGTCTCTGCCAATTACTTTACTTTGTGTTTTGTCTCTTTGGGCTAATAAGAATAATAATTCCCCACTGCCTTTGTGATGGCCCTTTATGCAGTTCTGGAAAGTTATAATGTCCCCCCTCTGCCTTCTTTCTTCTATATAGAGCATGTCCACTTCTCTTAATCTTTCCTCATGGGTCTTATTTTCAATATCTTTTATCACTTCTGATGATGTCCTTTTAATTGCCCCTAATTTGTCTATATCTGAAGATGAGCATGGTGCTCTAAACTAAATGCTGCACACCAAATGAAGTCTAACCAGCACCAAATAGAGTGGAAAATGTGATAGGCACATTAACACAAGCCAAAGCAAATTTATCATTTTTTTTCCTTGTCAGTACAGCATCCTTGTTATTTTCTAGTTGTCAGCAAATCCATGCTTCATGCCTCATTTTTTCTACAAAGGTAGGTTCTTCCACAACAATTTAAATCCATGTGACTTCCAGGTTGGAATGTTTTCTAAAAGCTGAAAGACCATCTCTTCCTGGTTACATCCACCCAAGTCGTCAGAGCAGAGAGGCAGGGAATGTGGCAGGCCCCCTCTCCTAAGGAGATACATTGGTGGGAACCAAAAGAAGGGCCTTCTCTGTGGTGGCTGCCTCCCTTTGGAACTTCATCCCTATAGAGATTAGACTGGCCCTCACTTTAGCCCTCTTTCACAAGACTCTGAAGACCTGGTTTTGCCAATGCATCTGAGGAACCCAGAGTGAGATGAAGCCCATGAAATGGCTTGTTTGATTTCTTGTTGTCACAAGGGAGGTGGCAGGGGAGGGGGGTTTATATTGTATATTGGGTTTTTATTTTTTGTAAACCATCTAAAGTCACTGAAAATGAATGGGTGACCACATACATTCTCTATTTTAAAAAATACACTCCATGAAATTTTGATATGAGATATATAAGACAATCACTTATTCTCTTAGTTATGCTTAAGAAACTTGCTGAAATACCTTTACAGCAGTGTTTTTCAACCTTGCCCATTGAAAGATATGTGAACTTCAGCTCCCAGAAATTACCAGCCAGTATGGAAATTACAGAATTAAAGAATTATATGTAATTGGGCAGAGATAAAAAAACATATTAATATATGCATGAGCTAAGCAGAGGCATGTAGGTTATGAAGCTGAGGACCATAGTTATACTCTAAGAGACTAGACCAAAAGCAACACTTAAATAGTAGGCAAAACCAAGATGAAAAGTGTTGGAAAGAAAAAGTCAACAGCTGATTTTTATTTAATGTATAGATTTAATGCAATCATATGTATTTTCTCCTATTTCATTAAAAATTACATTTCAGCTATAAATCCTTAAAAAACTCATAGGCAAATATTGGGCATTTCTCATCTAAAGAAAAGCTTGGGAATGTGTTAAATTGTTGCATGGAGTAGACTGCATCATGAGGTTCATTGGAAGTCTTCAGAGCTGAAGAGCCAACTGTCCAATTTTTTGTTGCAGATCCTGCACCAATATGGAGTTTAATGATGAAATGGAAAGAAGTATCTATGAAATTGGTTCTCTGCATATTCAAGTAGGGTTATAGACAAAAAAATTAAAAATGTGTTATCAATAGGGCTACTTTAAAAAAAATCAGTATAGGTAATATTTCACGTTTCATTCAAAGAAGGCGAAGAATCTTTAGGAGCACAAATGTTAGGGATGCCAAGTTCTAGGTGAAGATTTGCTATTATCCATTGGCTAATGATCTGAGCAAATAAGGTCTTTATTAGAAATGGAAACAATATTTCATTGCTAAAAGCTAGTCCTTTCCTTACATTCTCAAAAGAAGAATTTGTGAAAAATTTCAGTCAAGGCTGTCAACCCAATTTTAATATTTTTTAAAAACATTTAATATTCTTGGGAAAAGACTGGGCCTGAGTCATCCAGCTGTCCTCTTACAATGATGGGTAAACATTTTGTTTGATACTTTTTCTTAATACCATCACAATATTGACACTTTATTTTCTAAAAAGGAATGAAAAAAAGACCTTCAGCATTGGAGCAGGTGAAGAAACCTTTAAATGGTCAACTCTTCTGAATTGGAATTCTTGGATACAAGTTCTGCCTGTGGGTATGTGTTAATATTGTTTCTCTTGTAAGTTCCTCAGTTGGTCGGTGCAGGATTCTGAAAACGTTGTTCAGTTTGTTCCCTGATGGGCATCTGGACAACATTTGCTTTCTGGCTAAACAGAAATAATTTGGGACTTTAAAAATGCAGAGAATAGGAGAAAGTGGCCCCTGTAAATAAGCCTAGCCTTATTGCAGCTAGCCTCTTTCCTCATTGCCTCACTGTAACCTAAGAAGATTGTTTAATTTAATGTTAGTATTAATATTAATTTATTAATAGTAATAGTATTAATACTATAGCACTATAAAATTAATTTAATAATTTAGCATTGCTCTCACTGTAAGTTGACAGGTGTGTGTAAAGAGAATCATTTCCAAGAATGGTTGCTTTTTGTTTATAGATATGTTCTCAGAACATATGAATGGAGGGGCTAATTTACAAACATTAACTTTCTTCCCCATCTTTCTTCTCTTCCATGCTGTCTGCATCCTGAGACTAGAAGAATCTGAAGAATTTTGGCACTTTACCAAATTTTGGCAGTTTACTGAACGCGTTTATGTAGCTGTTCAACTGCTTACACAAAGAACCCATAAATTAAAATGCTTAGTGAATGTGCATGCATCCCACCCTCAAGTATCTATATGCCCCCAGTATTTTAAAAAGCTTTTAACATATAAATTTTGGTAAACTGTTTATTTTAACCTATATTTTTAAATTTTGGTTACCTTTTTTTTTTAAAAATGCCTTGTATATTCACCTGAATGGAAAGATAAAATATAAATTGAATAAACAAATACATTTTAAAAGTTTGGTTTGAAATTGAAAGAACTCCAAGAATAATTATGGCTGAAGTTGCTTGGACATGTGTTCATTGTGTGTTCATTTACTTTACATTTGGTGTTGCTACTGCTGTGTATAAATACGTGTCTGTGTATAATTTGAACATTTACTTATTTCATTAGTGACAAATGTTCACAGTCTCTCTCACAAGTATCCACACATATCTGTTAGCTCCACAAAGTCTTCTCAAGACATTTTTCAAGTTTTCTGTGCCAAAAATAATCTGGAAAGGAATTTAATTTAGGAATATCTTCAAAATATAGAAATTCAAAATACCCAGTTGGCATGGGCTTAACTCACACTTGGAATAGCTTTTTGCTTTTCTAATGCAAAGCTTCTGATTGGGTGCTTCCTTTTATCAGAGAGGAAACTGTATGAATGTTTCCTGTTTGAAAGCTGACAGCCAAAAAAAGGCCCATAGATCAGATGTATTCTTTTGCATATTCATTAACATAATCTTCTTTAAAATCACCTGGAAAAATTACCTGTGGCGGTTTGAGCAACTTTTAAATACAAGTTCATGCATTTTGTTTCCTATCCATTAATTTCTGAGATATCTATATAACTTTCTCTGGTTTAGACCAAACAGATCATTCTTTTAGATCACATACAGTAAGTCATTCTTATTCCCTTATCTGAAACTTTGTGGCAAATTGCTTAGAAATATTCAAATATTACTGATCTTTAATAAGACACTTATTCTCTGGGAACACAGAGAGTCAGTATTTCATTACCATATATATCCTGCTACTTTTATTTTTTTTTTGAGTAGTACATTTACTTTCTATTGGTGTAGTTCAACTAAACTAAAGGGGAGGAAAAATTGTAGCTTTGAACAGATGGTTAGGACAGATGAGTGACTGACTACAAACCATGACTAGGAAATGACTAAATTTTACTTGCATTATGCTGAGAATAATTTTCCTGTACATCATTTTTCTGGATGCCATAGAGCTCTTATCAAAAACAAAGATGAAATATGCTTAATATTTTAATAGATTCATATATATATGATATATATGATATATATATCTTTTCTTGTTTGCCTAATTAATCCTTTAAATTTACAGATTTAGCAGTTTTGATGAAATAACATACATGGTATTAGGTTAAAAAAGTATGAATACTTCACAGTTCACGATCTTCAGGATATTCATGCAGGTATGGAGAGTTTCTAGTCTTGGAAGAAAGTATATGAAAAAATGGCCTGTCTCGAATAAGACAGGTTCATATGTATGTACTAAATGTCAAAACACTAAATTTAACTCAAGTTAAAAGTGTCAGTGCTTAGCAATCATATAGACAAATCTTCTCCAAGAGGATTTGTTCCCAACCTGGCCCTTCAGGTCTCCCAAGTATGCACCCATTATGTTTGTAATTGAGTCCATCCACCTTATCCTCTTCTACTCTTTCCTTCTGTCTTCTCCAGTGCTGCATACTATATTTGAATTGAATTGAATTGAAATCAAATCTTTATTATAGTCATAAATCAGCATACTGTAATGATGGGAAAACTCAACCAAGAGTTCATGACATGTGAATGTATACTTTCTCCTGAACATAAACAGGTAAAGGGTTAACTTCTGAGTGAGACTCTTTTTTTTTCTTGAATCAGCAAAGATGACTCTGATACTGAAAGAGAATAAGCCGCAAAATTCTTCCCCAGATTTGATCCCTCTAGTTAAACAAGTGCTGTCTAGGGAAGAATATTCAAACCCCATTGCAGTGCACCCATGATATCCTCTGAATTATATCTCGTTCCCAGCTCAGTTAAGTGTAAGTCTGCAAAGTAAATTAGAGTTCTTCGTTTCTACATGCATGTTATGGTATTTGTAAAAAATTTCAGCTGACAACACCAATCCTTTGTTCAATGGGCACTGGGAATACCCATTGTGGCACTTTCAAATGATATAGTTGTGCATGAGAATGTTTAAGTGAGACCCACTGTTCACTTTAATGGATTTGGTCTTCTGAGTTAACTAGAAATCGATTCAGATGTGTGGCTATACATTATCACATATAATGTATAGACATTTGTAAGATGGTATTTGGTTTTTATCCTGTTGGGAAATGATACTTATAGTAAGAATGCTTTGGGCATTTCTGCAAATTCCACAGATGTTATGCCTAAAAAAGGAATTAGTCTCAGTTTGCCCTTCATGTAAAATTTGGATAAAACTTCTTTGTATGTAAAAATCCCTAGAGGAAAATCAAAAGTTAACAAACTCTATGAGTTCTTTGGTTTTTCACTTTGCTAGATGAATTTAGCATAATTTATCCACACAAAGTTTGAGAATTTGTGGAGTTTTTTAGTATATTACTCTGAAAAAAATTGTGACATAAGTTAATTTTAATAAGAATATTAACTGATTTCTCTCACACCCCATTCCTCTCTCCAGAAATATGCAACTGTGCACTAAATTCTTCTTTATTTTCTTTTTAAATTATTCTTCATATATGGAAAAGCATCACACTTCATGATTATTGTTCCCCACAATTAATTAGAATCATCATGTATTTGTTGACTTTACAGAGTGATATCAAGTGGGAAGATGGGAAGCACTAGTTTGTCCCTTTTCTGCCACAGCTTTGATCTTCTTATAAAAAGAGCCAAGCATTACTTTTGCTTTATTTTTTAAAATTATTGTTTCCTTAGCATTAAATTCAATTGACTTCACAGCCAGATAAAATATTCTAGAGAACCTTTCTAAACACAACAATTCTATTAAAAAGAAGAAGAAGAAGAAGAAGAAAAACATTTATAGGAGCTAGTAAGAGTTCCATGGAGTTTGAAGTTTAGAGACCCAGCAGGAAGCTTGGAAGGAACTCTGTCAAAGACCTGTAGCAGTTAAAAAAGTTCTCTAGTGAAGGCATCCTGCACCCCAGTCCAAACCAAACATTCACTTACCCCCCAAAGTTTTCCACAAAGCCCATCAGAGCTGGTGCTGAAAATATTTCAGAAATCATAATACTTGGACCTCTTTGCTAAGTGTATTTATTTGAATTAAATAAAGGTATCATTTTACTGCATAAATTAAAATGATGGATTTTGATCTCTTCTTTAAATCTGGCATACAAATGAAATTGTTCAACTAGGAAAAGTACATTTATTTAATTAAGTGACTGGGTGACAATTAAAATGTATAAGAGTATGTACACACAGACAGAAAGTCAGACAGATAGATATGGATTTTATTATAGTGTGACAAAATTCTTTATGGAATGCAATGTTCTGGCATTTTTGGGAAATTGAAAAAGACAAGATTAGAAATTTAGCGCTTTCATGTTTTATAAACAAACTATAGAATATTGGCTGTTAAAAGTTAAAAAATGATCAGATTAATTTTGTTTCTTTGTTTAAAACATTTACATAGCTACTCAACCTGTACCAAACTCTGAGTGGTTCCAAATCAAGTAGTAAAACAACATAAAAACTATATTAAAACTATTAAAACCATGCATTAAAAACAAAACCTGGCACCAAGTCATGCTTGTGAAATCCAGTCACTTCATCATATCTCAGCACTTGGAAAAAGCCAGGGCTTCAGTGCTTTTTGAAAGGGTAGGAGGCATGCTGAACTTCAGGGTGAAGGATGTTCCAGAGGGTAGGGGCTACACAGAAAAGAAAAGGTATGCTTCCTAGTTCCCATAAGGTGGCAATGTTTAAGGGAAGGATTTCTTCTCTTTTGTCAGTTATCCTAGAAAAAAAAATGTTTGAGACTCACAGAATGGAAATTGACTGACTGACTGACTGACTGACTGACTGACTGTGTGGCATCAAGTCATTTTTGACTCCTAGCACCTACACAGATTTTCTCTATGATAATCTATCCTTAACCTGGTCTTTCAATTCTTCCATTGATTACTGTTGTAACTGAGTCCATCCATCGTGCTCTTAGTCATTGTCTTCCTCTCTTGCCTTCCATCTTTAACAGCATTGGGTTTTTTTTCCAGAGAGCTGGATCTTCACATAATATATCCAAAGTAGGATTATTTGAACCTGGTCATATGTGCCTCAAGTGATAATTCTGAGTTGTTGGTTTTTTCAGTGATCCAGGGGTTTGTTTTCTTGGTTATCTTGGTTATTTTCTGGAGTTTTCTCCAATGGCAAAGTTCAAAGATTTCAATATTCTTCCTATTTGGTTTCTTTAAAGTTCAACATTTGCTTCCATCAAGTATCAAAGGGAATGCTATCGTTTCAGCAATTCTGATCTTTAGATATAGACACATCATGGCATTTGAATATCTTTTCAAAATCCTTTATGGCTGTTTTACCTAGTACCACTCTGCAAAGTATTTCTGGACTGCTTGGTCCTTGACAGTTGACAGGTGATCCTAAAAGGCAGAAGCTGTCAGCTATTTCAATATCTTTATTGTAAATTCTAAGTCTGGTTGTTCTACCTGTTGTTATTTTGCTAGCATGTGAAATTAATGATATTGTCTGATAGTTCGCACACTCTGTTAAGTCTCTTTTTGGCATTGGCAGATACATTTATTTATTTATTATTAATTTATTCACTTGTAAAATTTATAAGCTGCCCGTCTTATCTCAATTGGTTACTTCCAGTTGGTTGGCCACTGTGTTGTTCTCCAAATTTGCTGACATAGCTTGGTTAGAAATTTGACTGATTCTTCTGCTGCTTGTCATATTCCAGTGGGTTTGCCCTCAGCTCCAGTTTGGTAATGACCAAAGTGTTGATCTAACTTCATATTCTTGTAGATAATATCTTCTAAGGTATCTTGGATGTTGATGTCTCTACTGCATAGTGTTTCAGTAAAGACCTTCAATGTTCATTTGATCTCCATTGAATCAGTTACTATACAGTATGTCCATTAGTGTGCTTTAGCCTACCAATTGGAAAAATCCTTCTGATGTCAGAAACTTTTGAACTTTGGATGTTGTTGTAATACTGCTTCTTGTCTCTTCTAACAGCTCTCTGAAACACTTTGCTAAATTCCTTTTTGAGATTTTTGTCTTGTTTGGCTTTGACTTCTCTTTTCTTGCCAATGTCTGTAGTTTGTTCTGACATCCAGTTTGTTTGCTTCTCTTAATTTTTGGCAGTCTCTTTATTTTATTTATTTAGTTGTTTTATTTCCTCTTTCACTGTGTTCAGTTTTCCTGTATCCATGTTCTTACATTCCATGTTGCTGATATAATTCTATCTTTGAAGCTTTGGATTTTCTTTTCCTGTATGGCAACATCAGCAATTAGATCAGCTTTAATCCAACCATGTCACAAAAACCATTATACCCTGAAAGATCCTCAGATGCCCTTCCTCAGTAGCATCTTAAGTGTCATCCAGCTGAGTAGCCCATCATCTGGCACTATATCATCAATATGTTACATTTTCTGTCTCTATAGTTTTCTTGTTAAAAATATAAGAGTGGTTTACCATTGCCTTCTCTCACACAATATAAATAGATGTTTTTGCCATTGTCACTAAAGTGATAATCTGCCTCTGGCATCTTCCTATATTGCTGCTGTCTAATATGAGCTGCTTGCTTTATCTGAGCAGTTTGGATGACCTTCACACCTTGTAATACTGCCAGGAATATGTATTATTGGTGTATACTCCTGAGGTTCCCTACCCACCACCACAATGAGACAGCACAACAGGACAACAGGACAACAGGAAGCAGAAGGAGAACTGGCTACTAATAACCCCTGAAATTCCACTGGTGCAATGGTCCCATTGACAATTTGGACAACATGCTGTATCATTAATTGTTAGAAAAAGAGAACTAGTTTGATGTAGTAGTCAAGGCATCAGGCTCAAAACTGGGTGACCATGAATTCTAGCCCTGTCTGAGACACAAAGTAAGTTGGGTGACTTTGGACTGGTCATACACCCTCAGCCCTAGGAAGGAGGCAATGGCAAACCAATTTCAAAAAACTTGCCAAGAAAATTGCAGGGACTGGTCCAGGCAGTCACCAGGAGCAAATATTGACTTGAAGGCACACATACATACACATACACAACCATCTCTAATGGTTTAAAGAACTGAATGAAATGCTAGTAAGTATGAAAGTGATATTCAGAAATATTTCAATTTAAATATAGAAATTTAAAAATTCTAGAAAATATATTCTTAAAAAGCCACCATTGTAAGTGTCGAAACTACAGTTTTCTGAATTGCTTTCCCACTGTTGACTGGTTGGGATGTTTAGGAATTGTAGGCCCAGCGCATCTGGAATCACTTGGTCAAATAGTTTATTCTCAAAAATAGGTGCTGTGATATTTCTTGTAGAGGCATAAATCCCCCATCTATAGGGCTATTCTGATAGGACATCTGGCATTAGAAAGTTAGTTCAGACAATCTTCCAACTAGGAACAGCCATTTTGTCAAATCAAATACTCCCACACAGTATCTCTTGGTAAAGCTGAAAGCATGAATACAGATTATTTCAATTTTAGAATGGTCATCCAGCTAATGGTTTTCAGGAATTTCAGAGAAAATTAGTGTTCATTATTTAATAGAGCCTGTGAGTTTAATGCTTTTGTTTCAGATTGTTATTAGGTATGTATTACTGTCCTTCCTGACATTGTGGGGTTCTAACTGACTAACAGCTTTTGCAAACTAATGCTTTCTAATGGACAAGTGACCTAGTTGTAAGGACATCATATCTTTTGTTTTCTCTGCAATTTGTTGCCCAAAAATGTTACAATAATGATAGAAAGTGACATTATTATAAAAGATAAGGATCTGCAACACTATTTTCTGCCTGACCTTTACAGTTACCAGAACAAGCAGCTTTTATTAGCAAAACAGTTCAAGCTTTTTATTACAAAGGATATTTGGCATTATTCCATGAGAGAAATATATAGCTCTTGACAGGGGAAGTTATTAACATTTTTCCCTCTCTTCGCTGGGCTAACATTTCAGTAAAAATAGAATCCTAGGATATTTTAAGATGAAGAAGAACCTTGACTGAGAGAGACAGGAATATTTCATATATTATACTTTATGAATGTACTAATATACAGTTCTACCTCATTGACAGGAACCTACCTAAAACAAATCAGATGACATATAATGCTCAAGGAGATATGTTGACGATCTTACACCTTATGCCTGCACATATCCTGGAGAAGGGTATGTGTGTGTTTGTGTGTTTGTGTACAATATGTATCAAGCAATTTGCCAGTTTATCTTGTTAAAATAATACAGATTAAAATTTAAGAGGCGAAAAAACAAGGAATTGTAGAAAATATTTCAATTTGTTTGGGCTGACCTGCCATTTCATTACACCTAAATGACACTCTGGTGTCCTTCTTCCTAGATAGGTTGTCTTTTGTCCCATAATAATACTATTGAAAATTCCAGTTTTTCAGTGCTGAATAGGTAAATTCATCTACAGCAGACTTTATTAGCTAAAACTGCTACCTGTAATGAAGTGATGGCTGCCAACGAAAGATATTTGTAATAATAGTTGTGTACTTTGACCTCAGTGTTTCTCATGACATCCTAATAAGACAAATGATAAAATGAAGTACACAATACAACTGCTCAATGGATTGTGACCATATTAGAAAGGACACATCAATTGCTTTACGTCCAATTAGAATATTGAGTGGAGCAGCAAGAGGTTTTTGTGATCTATTAGAACACATTGGATCTTTTCATATGTACTACTGCCAAGCTAAGTCTTCTATATTTAAACTTTTAAGCCTTTGATTTCTTTTCTTCCCAGACTTTACATTTCTCCCTGTTTAATTTCAATCTGCTTGTTTTGGTCCAAACAACTGCTTAAGTTCAATTAGATAATTTTAAATCTTCTCTTTCTTTTCTAAAATGATATGTTTCATATCTGCTGATTGGATTATCATCCCATCAACCCTTTTAGCTGGGTCATTAATAAAAGGGACTCTCATATAAAGAAGAGGATGGGGTTGTTTGCAGTTACTATCGATCTAAGCAATGGATAGAAACCACAAGAAAGGAAGTTTGAGTTAGATATCAAGAAACTTCCTGATGTTAAGAACTGATCAAAAAGTGGAATAAAATGCTGGTTTTTCCTTTATTGGAGATCTTCAAATAGAAGCTAGATTATTTTCTGTCCAAATTACTGTAGCAGAACCTCCGATGAACAGGGTGTTGACTTCTGTGGATCCTTTCAAGAGCCCGATTCTGTGATTTTAAGATCTTCTGAATGTGAAATGCTAATCAGAAGTAAACTTGCCCGATGATTTTAGAGTGACTTCTACATTACATTGAAGTCTAGGGACTACATGCCATGATATTCTTACTTGGAATGGAATATGGAATGGAATTTAAATCAAGAAGAGATCAATGCATCTGATCAAATGAAGATTTCTCATTACCAGTTTGTTGTTTGAAAACAAAAATGAAAAACACTGATCTAAGCATATACTTTTTGTCCTTTTCTATATTATTTTTATTTTTCCCCAATATGGCTGGTTTCTTTTAATGAAGAGTAATACTAAAATTAGAAAAAGAATAAACAAAAATCCTTTTTTTCTTTTCCTATATCCATTTTTTGTCTTAGTATTCATTACTTTATAGGTGGTAAAATAAGGAGGAAACAAATACATTCTTTACAGCTGAATGCCTTTAAGTAATACAGAAAATAAATACTATCCTGTACTTGGAAGCACCAGAAGTTGGAATATAGACATCTTTTGGAAATAAGCTGGAACTCAGTAGGGTTATGTTTCTGGAAATGATCGTCTGGGTAAAGGATCACAAAGAACTGACTTCATTGACCATTTTGTATGTATCTATGTTTGCTGGATGGCATAATATTTCCACTTGCATTGGTTTCCTGGCATGGAAATGTTTATAGTGCTCATTAGCTAAGAGGATGTCGGCACTGGTCCAATGAACACAGATCTGCCTTCTGATTTTAGCCATTAAATTGCAATGGGATTCAGAGGCTTAACATTGTGGGTGTGAGAATAATAAAATGGAACTCCATCTTTAGCCCAGTTTCCATGGATGCAGATAAAGGTTATAGTGGCAGCTGCTAACTAGCTGCCTTTTTAGTTGTATTTCCGATGTAACCTATATATTTTTATAAAAAATATGTGTGCTTATTTCATTTGCTGGCATTAAAAAAATGTCTCTCAGAGAAACTAATGTATTCATTCTCCTCAGATGACACGTTATATGAGTTCATCGTGTTGAGAACAGACAAGATCTTTGTAGCACCTTAAAAAGTAATCAGTTCATTGAAGTATGATCTTTCATGGATTATAGGCTATTTTTCAAGGTATCTATTTAGTGATAGGCAATAGCCTTGTAAGCTAAAAATAGAAGAAGTTAGCATGTTACTCAACTCCCAGTAAAGAATGAAATCTGTTGATATAAGAAATTGATTGTGGTGTAGCCTTCACCATCAAAAAGTAGTTTCAGAGTTAATTACAGGTAGTCCTTGACTTACGACTATAATTGGGACTAAAATTTCTGTTGCTAAGAAGGACAGTTGTTAAGTGAATTTTATGACATTTCTTGCCACAGTTATTAAGTGAATCACTAGTTGTTAAGTTAGTAACATGGTTGTTAAGTGAATTTGGTTTCCCCATTAACTTTGCTTGTCAGAAGGTTGAAAAAGGTGATCAGCCCTGGGTTACTGCAGCCATCAGAAATATGAAATATGAGTCAGTTGTCAAATGTCTGAATTTTGATCACATGACCATGGGCATGTTGAAGGGGTCATAAGTGTAAAAAATGGTCATAAGTCACTTTTTTCAGTGCTGTTGTAACTTCAAATGGTCGTTAAACAAATTGTTATAAGTGAAGGATTACCTGTATATGAGCAAAGATGACTCGAACTTGCTTTGCTGGAGAATTTCAACAAGCCTCTTGTCTGTCATTCTAAAAAGGGGCTTTTACTGTAGGGAGACTATCCTAGGCATCATACACTGTCCATGCTTTGTGAAAATAATGGGTACTGTAGTCTAAGTATGAACCTGATAAAGCTGTTCTAAGCCCTATGTGACAAGGCCTTCTACCATCCTTTCATTCTGAGTTAGGATATATTTGGTTTTCTTTTAAACTGGTCAGCTTTTTACATGACAGGTTTTTTTCTCTTTTCTTTCCTTTCTCCTTTTTTTCTTTTCTTTTCTTTTCTTTTCTTTTCTTTTTTTAGATGGAAGAGACATATTCAAATGCCCATTCAACCATGAACTGCCTGGGCAGATTACAATAGCAATAGTTTGCTGTTTGGAAAGAACTAGATGGGATAATCTATTTCATCAAATTATAATAAAAATCTATATTAAAAAAAGCATATTGGCCAGAAACATTACAGGAGGAATTATTATCATAAAACCTGCTGCAGCTGTGAAAAGTGGACGGAGGGATATTTGTTGCTCGGATTCTTTAGACAATTTAGAATCTCCTTATCATCCCCATCAACTTGAGGCAGAATTTACATAAACGTAGCTTAGAAAACAATAAAAGAAACAATAAAGCCTACCATAAAACCATGCTACAGAAAGAAGAAAATGCTATCAAATACAATTAAATTGGGATAACAGGCAATATATAAAAGAGATGCCGGGAAAAGTCTTTTCCTGATTATTTTCCCTTCCCAAGTGCTAGATGATGCTTGAAGAATCCTCTTTGATTTGTGAAACAAGACCTGCCCTGCCCTACTCTACAAAGTCTCTAAGTATAATCATCTATCATTATCAATAGATGCTGCTGCAGGCTGGTTCTTGTCCAAATGTATCCAAATATATGTCTTATGATTAAAAAAATGTGTTTAGAAATGTGCATTGTGTGAGTACATAATTTTTTAAAACTACAGATCAATGCAGCAGGATAAAAAAAGCTTGTGGGTTGACAATGTGTATGGCAGGTTCTATAGTTGATTGATGCATCCATTGAGCTCGGTTTCGAAGTGTGACAAGATATTGCAGATAGTGAATCTGTCCTTCTTCTCCTGTTCATGGATCATCGAAGGACTGCATTTCCGGGTGACTATGCTGACTTTTGTACCAGTTTATTGTTTTTATTCTTTATTGCATCATCATACCTTGTACTGATTGCTTCTCACTGATGCCCATCCTTTGGATAACACCAAAGCCAGGCCAAATAAACAAACAAAAAGTGCATGAACTCTGTGGTATGGTATGAGTGACAGTGCTAATGACGGGTTCTTCTTTATTAAGAGTAATAGCACATTTCCGAAGCCATCCACCTGTATTAGTGTCGATACAGGAATAACAATATTTAGAAGAACCAGGCGTTTTCACTTCTGCTATATTTTTAATCAGAGGATTTTTGTCTTGCTCCTTGTTTACTGTTGATATTTTCTGGCTGATTGGAGAGGAATGACATTTTGACAATTTGCTGGAGCAGCAAGCACTGTACAAACAAAAGGTGCTGATGAAAACTGGGAACCCATTATTATGTAAATTGTGGCTGACTAATACCGATTCCATCTTCCAGTTACCATCCCCGAAACCAGTTTTACTCAATGATAATAATTTTCATGATTGCAGACTTCAGAGAGATCAGAAATAGGCTTTCATTGTTGCATTTATCTACTCTGGGTACTTGACCCTTAATTAAATTCTGAAACTTTTTATACGATAAAGTAAAATACAGCTGACACTTCTCTTTAAGCAATGAGCATCAAGAAGGAAAGCACCAACAGGGTAAAGGTATTTCAGTCTTGCATTTATTCAATAGGAATACATCTATCCAGGAGGTATGTCTTCTGAAAATGAGCTTGACATTTAAAGCAGATAAAAATATATTCATTAGATTGATAACACTGTTGTTGCACAAGAATATGGATTTTTATTGTTACTATAACTAAAAACTGCAGACACTCTGTGGATACATAGAGTATGGATGAACAGATGTACCTACAATATAGCCTATGCTATAAAGAAACTTACTGACAGATTTGAAAAAAATAAAAATCAAAGGCGGCATTCTTTGGAAGAAAGTTGAATATGGAGATTGTAAAGTCAGAGTGCTCCAAATCAGGTGAGTAAAGCTTAAAATTCTTTCTAAAAACGAGTAGAACATGAAAACATGACAAGCTACTAAAGTACAATGACATGACAGGTTTGCTATTTTTTTGTTCTGCTATGTTTGGTGGAATACAAAGAGCCTTTGGAAGTGAAAAGGTTTATTAAGTAATTAAATAAGTAAGTAGCTGCAGTAAATAAATACATTTCAGGTAGTCAAATTATACATATACACTTCCTCGTGTAATAAATGGCATCCTCTATATTAAATATACATGCTGCAACCTCTTGCCAAACATGATAGATTATTTCACAATGAAAAGATTTTTCAAGAGGTGGGGGTAGGGAGAGTAAGCATCCCAAAATGTAACATTCTCATCTGCAAAGTGTATTGATTATAATTATGTTTCCCCAGTCCATCACTGTCATCTTCTGTATGCTCTCTGTATTCAGGGATCCTGAATATTTCAGGCTCCTCCAGATATTTCTGATTCCAACTAATATGACCACATATCGTCTGATCCATCCAACATCATAATAAAGTTTGCAGATGATACAACAGTGCTGGGTCTTATAACTGGAGGGGATGAATCAGCAAGAAGTCCAGAAGCTATCCACATGGTGTTTAAAAAACAACTTACATTTAAACTCTAGCAAGACAAAGGAGAAGGTGCTGGATTTCCGGAAGCACAGACAGGAACCTGCCCCACTGTACATCAAGGGGGGCTGTATGGAGAGGGTTTCCTCTTTTAAATTTTTGGAAGTGCTTACTAGTCAAGACCTCACCTGGAAAAATCAACACGTCCCTGGTGGTTAGCAAGGCTCAACAGAGACATTTCCTTAGAGTCCTGCGGAAAATCAGGTAGAACAATGGCTGTTGACCTCTTTGTATCGGTCTACGATAGAAAATATCCTTACATACTGTATAACAGTATGGTACGCTGGTTCAACACCTGTGGACAGGAAGGAACTACAGAGAGTGATAAATGTGGCACAACAAAACAATTGATTGCCCCCTAACACCACTGGACAACATTGCCAGGTCTCATTACTTCAGCAGAGTAAGGAAAATACTTAGGGACGATTCACATCCTGGTCTTCTCTCACTTTACCATCGGGCGGAAGACACAGAAGCTGTTTAAAAAAATCTTTTATCCATGGGATGTCAGACTCCTAAATACAACTACAATCACTCCACACATACATGGAAACATATGACTGATTTCTCCCTAATTACTTTTTATAACAACCACTCTTTATATTATTCATGGTGTATTGTACATTTGTTATGGATAGCACCAGCAGAAGCAAAAATCAATTTCTTTGTATATGTGTACAATGACATTAAAGGTTATTGTTATTATTGTTATTATTGTATCAAAACAACATGCAAGTGAATGATGAAGGAATTGTAGCCAACACCATTTAGAAAACTACAGTTCTCCCACTGCAAAAATAAAAATATTTAATAGTATCACTTTCCTTTGTAGTGATGGTTTATGTGAGGCACATCTTACCCAGAACATTAAAAATACTAAACCCTTACGAAAGATACTTCTGAACAGAAATAACTTGCATTGTGAACATCTTTGGGATCAGTTCAAAATACCAAAATGAGCAATCAAGTCAACTTCTGTTAGGAAATTCCTCTGGACATAAACATGATAGTGTGGAAGATTAAGGGTGTTCCACTTACTGGATTTGAAGGAAGGTCGAAGTGTTTTGAAATCTGACATTTAATATTTATTTGGATATAACACATTGCTAAGCATTCAGATCACAGAGCCAATGAACTACAAAAAGTAATTACTAGAGTGGATTTCATGAAGAGTAGAAAGACTATTATGTCACATTAAATAACAATTGTATTCTTAATGATGTGTTTGACTATAATACAAACATCTGTCTATGGCTACAGACACTACAATCTACCTTTCTAATTACTCCAGTGGTTTCCTGTTCCCCTACTAGAATGTTGTACTTTGAAAGATTAGGCAAACATCCTGTGTGTGTGTATGTGTGTGTGAATGAGTGAGAGAGAGAGAGAGAGAGAGAGAGAGAGAGACAGACAGACAGACAGAGAGAGAGAGACAGAGAGAGAGACAGAGAGAGAGAGAGAGAGAGAGACAGAGAGACAGAGAGAGGCAGAGAGAGAGAGGCAGAGGTAGTGAGATGGAAGGAAGGAAGGAAGGAAGGAAGAGGAAGGAATTTATATGTGTGTGTGTGTGTGTGGTGTGTGTATGTATGTATGTATGTATGTATGTATGTATGTATGTATGTATGTATGTATGTATGTATGGGCTTCTATAAAATCCATTAGATTCTAACAAATTAAAGTAGCAATAGCACTTAGATTTATATACCACTTCATAGTGCTTTACAGCACTTTCTAAGCAGTTTACAGACTCAGGATATTGCCCCCAACAATCTGAATCCTCATTTTATTGACTCAGAAGGGTGAAAGACTGAGTCAACCTTGAGCCATTCAAGATCAAACTCCTGGCAATGAGCAGAGTTAGCAATACTGCATTCTAACTATTATGTCACCATGGCTCCCTACTAAAGTAATTCAATTGACTTTATCATGTTGTGAGATTCTTGAGGATATTTTTCACATGAAACCATCTACTAGAAGAGGCACCTTTTCAGTAGTTGCCCTGCCAACATTGTATTTTCGGAATTACACTTTAAGCTATAATTAGGAGAGAAAAGCATTTTTAAGATATGGCTTGGCATTCTTCATGTATGCACTCATTGTACCATTTAAAATCAGTGAAGCATGAAATGAAATCCAAGGTTGAATTTTAGGTTTTTGATAGTTTAGAATCTTTTGGTGTCAACTAGTTTATTTTGTATTATTTCCTGTTGTTTCATAAAGCTCAGGACTTTGCTCTGAATATACTGCTGAACATATAATTGTGTACTGTTTTACTGAAATCATACTTTCATAGCTAGTATTTTGTTCTAATGCAATCTTATTCAAAACATTGCACATCTGTAGATTTTTGAAATTCAGGTTTTCCAAGCTAGTGACCCCAGCTGTGGGCAGTTGAAACCACCATCTCTCTAGGCCGTGTATGATGAAAGTTGTGATGTTACATATTTGAAAAATCATTTTCATCTATAAAATTATTGTCAGTAGACAACAGCCTCAAAGAGCTTAACATGACATATTTTGTTACTATTTACAAAGCATCTGTATTTATCATCTCAAATATTGTACCTATTACATCAATTTTATGAAACTGACAGTAGTTCAGCATGTTTTGTTTTAGCTCAAGAAATGACCATTGATTTTGTATGAAATTTGCTTCTGATTGAATGGAGGGGATGTCATCCATACTATTATCTTATGCTCTATAAAGAGCTGTCTGAAGAAAGGAATTAAAAGACCATAAAGCTGTATTTTTCTGCAAAATTGTGTCGAGTAGTGCACTATTTCTACATTAACATCTTAAGGAATAAACTTCCTCCTAGCTGCAAATTCATTATTCATAACTCAGAAAGAAATTTGCCCAAATGTTCTGCTTTTTCTTCAGAACAAATTCAGGATTTTTCACATTCTCTATGGAACCTTTTCAAGCTAGCTAATTCTTGTCTGATTGAGTTTAAGCAATCCAACAACCCATGTTGTTTTAGGCCAGGTTTATGGGCTATACTTCTTTATTTGAATTTTTGCCATTTTGTGAGCACCATGCCATAAAAAAAACCCAGTGTGAAAGCTTGGGGCAAAGAAAAAGGAAATTGAAAGGGCTGCTTCTTTCAGATTGATATTAATATTAGTTGCATGTTTCTAAACAGCACAATTTAAAACAGGACTAGTTCTCCCTCAGTGACTGCTTATAAGTCTGATAAGCTTGAAATGAATCTTGATAAGAGACAGACTGGCTTGCAGATATCAATTTGACTTGAGTGCAACAAAATGCATCTAAGTCAAATTGTCTTGCACTTGCATTTTCTTTAAATTAGAGCTTGGAGGGAATTTTTGCAATGCAGATTTTTAAAACTCAGAGTATCCAAGACAATATGAAAGACAGTATATTCAAGGTTATGTATTGGGTGTCTTTTTAGTTACAAAGCAAGCTTTCAATGGAACTTAAATGGAGAAACTCAGTAGTGAAACACATCACTTAGCATGATGATGGTTGTCCTTCATTGGATATGAATTTCTTCAAGCAAAAGTTAGACTGTCATTTCTTGGGAATACTTTAATCTGGATTTATGCACTGAGCAGAGAGCTGGACTGACTAATTATAGGATTCTAGGATTTTGTTAAATAAGGGTCTGGAAAGTTTTCGATTTTCTCACAGTCACACTTGGTTGAAAAGTAACTGATATGCTCATAAAATGTCGTAAATTCCCTTGTAAATAAGTAAGCAATGGTGACATCTAAGTAATGCTGCAATTGGAAGGTGAAACCATGCCTACATCTATTTTCATTTTTTAATGTTATTGTATCTGTGTAAATATTTTGCAAATTACACTCTACTTGACTGTCACTGAATTCTCTCTCTCTCTCTCTCTCTCTCTCTCTCTCTCTCTCTCTCTCCCCCCTCTCTCCTTCCCTCCCTCTAAAACAAGAAGAATGTTTTATACTAGCTCTTTTAAGAGATCCAGTCCTCAAAGCCTCAAAATATAGCCGATGGGACATCTGCAAAAAGGTTATTTTCTTTGGCATTCCTGATCACAACTGCTTCGTTTGTTATTCTGCTCCATGTAGCTGTTAAGCTGTACATAGCTTAAGAATGTAAGTTACTTAAAATGAAAACTATAACATTGTTGCCCTTTGAATTCTGTATATGCAAGATTTTAAATAAATACTGGGTCAACACAGTTCTGTCTTGAAACAAAAGCCCTTTCATTATTGGATTAAGTTAACCTTCAGCATCCCTAGGTACCTTTTTTATATTCCAGGAATCTATTACTCCTGCCCTCTGATCGTCTGTATTGCAGATCCTGAAAACTTTTGCAGGTCTCTTGTTTTCTGTATTACTGTATGCAGGGTTTATAAACTGAAACCAAGATTGTCTCTGACAGTTAAGCTAAAGCCAGAGAAAAGTTTCATTTATTTGGTCATTTCATCAAAAAATAGATACTGTGTCTGTGGTTTATATCTCTAAAATCAAATGATCTATTTATATGTAGCAAAACCTCACTAGACAGATAGGCCTACAGTATTCACCAATATTCACAAATGGTCCCTTGGTTTTGTTACATTTGCGAAGTGAAGAATTTGAATGCTGATCTTTAGGATGTTCTTATCTATAAATTAAGGTAAGGTGGGTTTAATTAAGATTGTTTAATTAAGGTTGATGCCTTTAACCTCCAAACAACTGCCTGAAGTGCCTTTCAATACATAGAACCATAAATACTGTAGGAACTCAGAAGGAGAAACATTTACAGTTCTCTCCCAATGAAGCTTGTTGATCAAAAACTAGAATTAGCAACAAAATACCAGACTTAATAGCTTAATTCAACCTGATCATCTAGTAAAAGAATGGAGAATTCCCTTAGGAGGCTCCTTGACTATACTGAATTGGAAAAGGTTACCATATGATAGGCCATACTAATTAAAGTTCTAAATGCTTGATTCCATGACATGATGCCCCTTTTTCCACATTGGTATGGAACCACTAACCAAACTGACTACACATAAAAGCAATAGCAGGATTAGCCATAATATACATGAAACCCTACCCAAATTTGCATACAGTTGCACACCCATGTGTGCATGTGTGCACACCCATGTGTGCATGCACATGCACACACGCACACACACACAGAAACACACTGCCAAGAAATCAAGCTGAAAATAAATAAGACACCTTCAAAATATAATATGGAATTGTTTAATGATAAGAAAAGTAGGTTGTTATGTATTCCTTAGGTGGCCTTCTATAGCCCTACTCCATAATTTAGACTAAGGGAGATATGTTTATGTAAACATAATGAACTTCCATGTATGCTACTATTTTATGTAATAGAAGTAAGCCCTGTTTAAATTAAATATGTAATTATGAAACTACAAAGAAATAAATGGAATAAAAAATAAATTGATCAATATACTCAATATAATCATTTGTAAGTATTTCATCATCTTCTGTCCCATCATATTGAAACAATTATAATTCAGTGGCATCATTTGGATGGTTATATGCAGTTTTGCAGCTTTGCACTGACCCCACTCCATTTCTAAATTGGTGTCTCAAGTGTGCTCCTTTGGAATGATGGTAGCTATAGTCCATCACATCTGAGCATCTCTAAAACTTTGTGCATTTACTTGGAGACCTGTATTCAGTCATCGAAATGCATTATTACCCGAATCAAGGAACCACCAACTCAGACAAGGAAGCAATAACCTAATCAAGAACTATTAAGAACATTTCCACAAAACTAACAGGACAAGACATTTGTATATATAGAACACATCCCATTCCCTTCTAGCACTGATTATATTTACCTAGTTGTAATGAAACATCTGCAAGAAAGCAACCAAGCTCAGAGAGCTCCAAGGACCCCATAAATGCATTAATCTTGGAGACACCAGAATATAAACAAGTATCTTCACATCACATAGATATTAATCATTATTTATTTATTTATTTATTTATTTATTTATTTATTTATTTATTTATTTATTTATTTATTTATTTATTTATTTAT
>JANHFL010007552.1:25880-37407 GCA_032468155.1 Oxyrhabdium leporinum
TTATAAGCTGTAAACCGCCCCGAGTCTTCGGAATGGGGCGGTATATAAATGTAAATAAATAAATAAATAAATAAATATAAGTCTATGTGTTATTGCTATTCTGTCTCAATGAAGTTCTTGTATTTATCTTTGAAATCCATTGGATATTTTTATGTGTGATTTTCTAACTGTTATTCTTGAAAAGAAAAGCTGGGGAGCTGGGAACCTGCCACTGTTCTGTATCATAATTGTCAGCCCATCTGACACTGCCTTTCCTAGTTTCTGATGATAAAAAGCAGGGCCTTCATGCAGAACAGTTTCCTGAAGCAAAGTCTTAGCTGATGTGTTAACTGAATTCAGTTGAAGAATGGTGGATTTCTGTAATATCTCTCCATATGACTTTTGCCTGGGCAGTTTTGCTTTTCTTTTGTTCTTAAGTCATGGTATCAATGTTATGGAAAAATCCTTAAACACAACTGGCATGTGAAGACCACGTGGTTGTGGGTATATATGTATGTAGCTGCAGTTTGTATGGCTAATGTTGCAGGGAAATGAGAAGGTCATTAGTGGTTCCACTCCACTATTACAGACCTCAAGCATAATCTTTACATGCTCTTTGCACCGAGAGGGCTAGAAAAACCAGTATCTTCCCGTCATAATGACTTCCAGTTTACAGCCTTCATTTGTTATATTTTCTCAATCGCTGTTGTGTTGAGATTAACTGCATAAATGGTCTGCAGCTGTCTGTTATGAATTAAGGGAGTTTAATCAAAGTATTTCTAATGTACAGCATAATGATAATACATGGGGGAAGTACTATTTAAGAGATAATGATGGTTTCAGAAGATCACTGTTGTAATGTTTAGTGCATATGCCTTCAGCACTGAATTTGTTGTTGCTCTGAATATGCTTAATGGATCAGTGAAAAGCTGCCTAATGTGGGATTGTTTGATGGGGCTGACAGAGCTGGAATTAGCCCATTGCTGTTTACTGCATACAGCCATTAAGATTAATTGCTGCCAGATAATTTTGACTGTTTTTATCTTCAGGAAAAAGTGTCACTAATGGGTTTATAAATTGGTTCACTATTACTAATAGTTAGGCCAGAGTAGTCGGATAGAATGTCAGGCACTCATTCTAAAGATAAAGGTAAAAAAAAAAGGTATAAAGCATTCTATGACTTGCTAGTTTTAAGCGATAATGTTATCTAATAACAGACAGACTGATATATGATGCTCGTTAATGCTATTTCCCCGGCTTTGGGTTGAACCTAATAGATGCTAATAAAGTCTTATTTGATGTCCCATTAAAGAGCTCAATCTGTTTTCTGCATTAATGCACAATGTTGTTTATCACATTTCCAGTGACTAAAACCTAGACCTTCAATCTGTTACATAACTAAACAGTGCAAAGCCCAAAGCACCTATTTTTTGTCTTTGTTTAGCATCTCTGAAGCATTTCTATACAGAGATCAAATGTATATCTGTGTATGCCAGTTGAAATATTATATTCTACTTCTATGCTGTGAGAATACTGTGAAAGAATTGAATTGGATTTTCTTATGTTGTCTAAATATTATTGTTTAACAGGCCCTGGCACTATATGTTGAGTTTTGCACTTAGCAAAATTAGAATAGTTTTTTCAAAGCCTCCATTAGTTGATTTATTAGCCTTTTCAATAATCAAGGGACAGCAGGTCTTACATTAAATTTAGCACTAAACCTGACTATACACACCCAGGATACAGACTATCTTCAAATGTTCCACATTTTAAAATAGTGTTTTATTAAGGTTTTTCATTCCTGATGTTGCTATTTTTCTTTTTTTTTATAGTGACTCATTTTCAAACATCTCTAAATATGTACAGATGTTTGTGAGGGAATGAAAAAAAATCATGAGCCTCATTAAATAAACTTGAGATGGGAAGTAGTTGAAGTAGTTGATGGAAAAGGAAGTGAGAAGTTCAGAAGGGGATTTTTCCCATAGAGCAGAGGGCAACACGAATGATAAAGCAAAGGACAAAATACTATTTCAGCAGATATTTTTTTTCAGGTTTTCTTGATTGTTTTCCAATATCAATACTTCAACAATTTTTTTAAAAGGATGAATGGTACAGCAGAAAAACAAGATAGAAATGAACCAACGTGTTAAAAATGCAGGGATATTCATGGGGGACGGTCAAAAAAGTCCAAATGTCAATCTAGGTGCTGATCAAAGCCCCACCCCTTTTTTACACATGTTGTAACATATATTTAAAAAATACTCTTTGAGTATGCAGCCAATCTTTTTTTGTTTTCCCTGCATAAACCTCAGAAGATACTTCCAACATATTGATTTATTTCAATTTGGTTTTTTCATCATATTATACTTTCTATCTGATATTTATGGTCTGATAAAATCAATGCCATTAATTTGCATGTTCTTTTCCAATTGCAAATAAATACAGACAAGTTTCTAGCCCATATTATTAGTTGACCATTTTCTTCTCAAAACATAGCCATGGCTCGTGAATAACTTCTAGCTTTTAAAGGCAACCAAGCCAGTGGTTATTGGGGATAAAACCTTGGGAATGCAATATTGTCTCTAGTATTGTCATTTGGGAATGTCTATTTTAAGCAAAATATATCAAGGGTTTTTCAAGAAAGGATAATACCCTCTGGAATACCATCTGCTAAATCCTAATAACTTTCTAATGGCTGAGAACGACAGAGAGGAGAGTTTTTCATAAATGAAGGAGCTATGTACCGTGACATAGATGGTTAGGTTAATGCTTAATAGTTGCTTGATTATTTGTTTATTTAAGGACCACACTCATAGGATTCCACCTCTTCTTTTATCCCTTATCAATCTTCTGAAGCAGATTCAACCTACGATGAATGACTGGCTCAATGTCAGGCAATGAATTTCTGACAGTGGATTTGAACCTGCATTTCTGCAATGCCAGTTCAGTACCTGAAACACTACACAACAGTGCCCCCATCTCTGTTCTGTTTACATTGTTAACTGCCAGGAATCAATTATGGGATTATGGTAGTACAGAAATGGATACATCAATAAACTTAAAGGTGTTGCTTATCAGAAAAGCAGGACAGCAATCTGCTTGAGATCTAAGACAGATTAACCATGATTACAATACTACTATTTTAAGTCTAATTTTCACTGAATTGCAAAGATCCAAAATAATCCTGTTCATTGTAGCAATTGTAAGGCAGTGTTTGCATCATTCTAATCCTTAGTCAAGGTGAGAGTGTTTAGCGAGTAGCTGGCAGCCCAGACCTGTGAACTGGCTTTCTTATTATTTGTATAATGACAGACTGTGCTTAGTTGAAACCCATAAGTAGATGATCTGAGTTTCCTGTTACATCTAAACTAGTCTTTCAGTTTGTATTCCAAGTTGAATTTACCTTAATTTGCAATTTTCAGAGCTGTTCATGAACCAGTGCTTTGTTGCCCTTTGTAATTCATTTCTTTGAAATGGTCAAAACATCACTTAAAAATAAAGATTACAGAGAAGCTTGCACAAATTTATGGAAAAAATGCAGAAAATACATTATATTTTGAAAAAAAAACTGTCTGCAGAACAGTGTATATTAGGTAAATTTTCCAATAAAAATCTAGGTTTGAAGAAAGGTGCACAAATATGAATACAAATGTAATTCTAAAGTTTAAAAAACACTTATGCTAGCAGAGAAATTAGACAAACTGAATTTATAGATTCAACTGTCCTTAAATAAAACTGACTGTATTGGATTACAAAAACTCTTGAATCCTCCAGCATTTTTAGTGGAAATTCATATCAAAAGGGCTTCCTATTCTGAGATAGAGAGGATGACAGAGAGAGAGAGAGAGAGAGATACTGTAGATTGAAAGATGATCAATTGATAGATCACACATGCATACAAATTCTGTGCAGTATAATCTCCCATTTATCTATATAATAAGTATGTAATATGAATAAGGTTCAGCTTGATGGGTGCACATTGGACTGGGTCAGCTCAAGTGATTTTACTGCTATAAGCAAATTAATGTTGCTACCTAGTTGTTTGTTTATGAAATTTATATGCTGCTCATCTCACTCTGCAAAGCAATTCTGAGCAGCTGTTACTAGATGCCTGCATACAGATGTATTTTTAAGTTTCCTTTTATGCACTGCATTTTCCCCAAGGATCTCAGTAATAAGCTAGTCTAAGATCTGTAAAGGTTATTCCTAAACCTTTACTCTTTATTTGTTTGTTTTGCTTCTTTCCTGCCTTTGTGTTTTTTTTACAAACAGCTTAAGGCAGCAAACCTATCCAATACATTTTCTTCTTCCTATTTTCCCTACAAGAACACTGTGAGATGAGTTGGTCTGAGAGAGAGAGTGCTTAATGGTTGATATGAAGGTACATGTCTGATTATGTCCATTTTGCTATCATAGCCAAGAAAATCTAAGAAGACATCTGAGACAGAAAAGTGGAGGAAAAACATTCCTAAAAAAAGCAAGAAAAGGAGCTCTCCTAGAACCAATCTGTACTTCCTATTTGTCCCAGCCTGAAAATGGCCCCTTACTATTTAGATAGAGATGATGTTATCTTCAGCCTGTCCCAGTCTAATGAAAAAACAATTGTCATATAAGTTTTACTGCTACATGGATAAATGATGTTGTTCCCACTACTGGCACAAATGGAAATAGTCTGATCCATCTGGTACATGTCATTCCACCTTATCCAAAATCCTCCTTTGTAATTGGCTGCTCTACGTTCTGGCTGGTGCCCCCTTCCCTCCACCTACATTCTCTATCTTCTACTGGGATCCAGTCATGAAAGGCCACACTTTGTTTTAACAATTCAGTCATGGAGCTATGTCATGCTCATGATTGTTGTTACTCTTTTCTATTTTTTTAACTGAATGAAATTGACAAGAGTTCTTCCAAATTTCCCTTTTATAGAATGTCTTTTTTTTTCTCCCCCAGTCTACAAAAGGCATGCTGATGAAATGGAAAACAACTAACACTTGTGTTCCTGGCATATTTGAGATAGGAAAAGAAGAGGAATTCACCAATTGAGGGATGTAATAATCCCAATGCAAAGGGAACACATGGGACATCCCTGGGAAGAGAGTGAAGGCAGAGGTTAAAATCTGATATTTCTTAAACAGGACTCATTTCCAGCTGATTTACCCAGGCAAGATCAAATGGCTAATGGCCACAGGGCAGAACTACTCTTAGTTCTCTACAAGACAGGATTGGAAGCTATCGTTTTTGTCAAAGGAGAGCCTACAAAGCTTACTCGGACAGTGAACCAACTTCTGTCACTGTCATAGTTAACTTTGTAAGGCTGTGTCAGCTTCTGTTCATGTAAGGAATCATTCAAAGAGAAGGCCTGCCTAAATATTTCATATACAACAGTATTTTAATCTACACAATTGCAACAAGTTGTAGGCCCTGATGCTGTGTTTTGATTGGGGAATGAGTTTTGTGATGTTACTGCACAGATTCCCCCAAAATTAGGCTTGTCTAAATCCTATTAATTTTAGAGAGACTTCTGGCTTTTATCCCAGGTATTATTGAGTTCGCTATGTATCATAGTCCATGATTGCAAAATGATGGTTCTGTGAACTTCTATGCGACAGCATTGTATATACAATTCAGGTTTTACAAATGTTGTTCATTAAATTTTAAAACTGACCTGAGAACACTAGTGAACTAATATTGGTAGTTATTACAGATAATTAAATCTTTCCTTTCTTACCCATTTTTAAAAGAAAATATTACCCTGCAATTAAAACATCAAATAAAGAAGCTTCTCTCTTTCAGACGGTTTGAGGCCAATTCTTTACAGTCTGTAGCTATTACATGAAACAATGACATAACTTGCTTTTCCTGTAAATTGCCATAAATGAATTGGTACTTCATTATTAACCTTAAGTACTGAGCAAAACAAAATGAAATATTCCCACTGGCAATATCCCCCTCCCCTAGTTCTTCCTTCCTGGCATCTCATATCTTAAGAATATCTGCTTTTTAAAATAAATGAATATGAGCCAATTAAACAGAAGCTGCTACTGCCATTGCTTCATCTTATGCTTCCTCTTCATAAAGTTTAAGTTCGGGGCTTCAGCACATACCACATACAGTGATCGGCAGAGAGCTGCATAAGTCAAGATCAACCTTGACTTATGTTCACCTTTGGAATCTATAGCAATGTATACAGAATATAGAATACCAAAAAAGGACTTAGAAGGGACTGCAGTTCTTCTAGTCCAACCCTCTGCTCAAGCAGGAGACCCTATACCACCCCGACAAATGGCTGTCCAATTTCTTCTTAACAACCTCCATTGATAGAGCACCCACATCTTCTGGAGGCAAGCCATTCCATTGATTAATTGTTCTTACTGACAGGAAATGTCTCCTTAATTCTAGGTTGGATCTCTCTTTGTTAAACTTCCATCCATTACTTCTTGTCTTGCCATTAGGTGCTTTGGAGAATAGATTGATGTCCTCCTCACTGTGACAGCCCCTCAAATATTGGAAGACTGCTATCATTTCACCCCTAGTCCTTCACTTTGTTAGATGAGTCATTCTCAATTCCTACAATTGTTCGGTGTATGATTTAGTCTCTACTCTTCTAATCATCCCTGGTGTTCTTCTCTGCACTCTTTGCAGCTGTAGTAATTTCCTGAACGGCATTGGTGTCCCTGGAGAAAAGGCAGCAGGGAGACTGAAGCAGCTATTGGATGAATTGTGCAATGCAAGTGCTTCACTGCTTCTGGAGTGCTTAGCCCAGTTGTTCACAGAAGGCTCCAAATCAATTCAGAATATAAGCAATGTTATGGGCTGTAAGCAAACAAATAGAGGAACTTTTCATCTTACTTTCTTCCTTCGAAAACAAAACAAAACCCATCAGAGGCAGCAGGAATTCTGGATAGTATAATCAATTGCCCCCTATTCCTCCCAGATTCCACAAGGGAATAAAAAAAAACATCAAGAAAGTGGCCATGACCTTGTGATCAGAGCTTGCCCCCTTTTTAGATGCCAGACGTATTTCTTAAGAATGTGTGTGCTTTGGAAGAAAGAAAGTTTGCCCATCTCCAATTTAAAACAAAGCAAAATGAAAATAAAACTACTTCTTTGCATGCTTGCCTGACTGGTGTGCCCCTTCCTTTACACCAAGCATTTGGGATATCAGCCCAAATAACCAGAGAAGGGGTCCTGATTTCATGTTTCAGCATTTCTCCTACCACATAATTGGTCGCAGTTGTCAGATCACCTATTTGTGAGATTGCATACTTGGTTCATTGCGGGGAAGGTGGTTAGAATTGTGAGTATGGGTACTCTTCCAGCTCTGAATTTTATGCCATCTGGGCTCTTGTTCCATCACCAGTGTGTGTGTGGTATAGCAGCCATCAGATGTTGGAAATAATGGTTAAAATGTCAATTCCATATTAGAGCATAAATATTCAACCACTTTAAAAATAATCCACCCAACCGTGTCACTAGCAAGATATTAAAATGAGGATGATGTCCCATACATCGGAAGAACTACCTCGTATTTAACATTTATTACTCATTCATCACCATCTGAAAACTTCTTTCAAGATCCATTTTTAAGGTTAACATTCCGCTTATCTTTTGGCATCTCTTTCCTATAACACAGCAGTTCTGATAATAATATAAATGTCGTGGTCCCAGTTCATAGGACGAGGAAGAGTTGGAACTGGGAACATCTAACGTGAATGGCATGTCTCCCCTGAACATCCAAAGAATTCAGGGCTGAAGAACATCCCAGGCCCCTTCAGCATTGGGGGTAGTGGTCAACCAGACATGGAACTGCCTGTCTTCATGAACACAGGGAGGGGTTGGTTGCATATGGGCAGTGGCAACAAGAGTCAACAGAACCTCTCTGACAAGGAATAGCTGTCTCCCCCACCCGATCCACAGGTGCAGAGAGTGGAGTGGAGGGAAGCTCAGAGGAGGTCTGCAAGGCTGCTTACAAGGAGGCTGCCCCACCCCTCCTCACAGGGAACACCTGGCTCAGACTGATTTAACCAAAGGCTGGAGAAATGTGTTTGTTAGGAACAATCATTTGTTTCAGCATTCTCTCCCCTTATTTTTGAAAACCCTGACTTGTAGAATTTGACTCATGTTTCAGCCTTTGGATTTGCATACCTTGCTTTGTGGACTCTGATTCCAGATTGTGGCTAAATGGACTTTGTTTTGTAAACTCTGCACCTCGTTTGTGAACTTAGACTTTTTTCCTGTTTGGGGCCTTGGTTCTGGTGATTAGTGGACCCAGCTGGTGGAACTGGATTAAATTTGACTGTGGGTGGTTGTTTTATAGGGAAAAGCGGAATGGAGGTTTACCAACAGCTCTGGAGGGTCCTCTGTTGTGGTTTAGTGGTGCAGTAAAAACCTTTATTGGTGCTTAAAGAATTTTACCCAAGTCACAATAAAAGTCTTTATCGTGAGTTGGGTCAGAACAAAAGATTTCAGTTTAGAGTTTACTGAAAGATTGAATGTTCCTTTATTGGAAATGGCCCTGCTTTGTAGAATCACCAGCATACAATAAATGGATCTTCCCAACAAAGACACCATTTCATATTCACCCCTATTTAACAACTGTCATAACTTGAGTTTACAATTGTGAGCCACATTTATATTCCTTTTTTGCCAGTGGCATTGAATCTGAAGATGTGGAAATGCTGTGACAAGGCAATGAATGCCACTTCAGAAAGAAAGACAAATTGCTACATTTTACCAGAAGGATAATCTACAGATTATTTCCATAGGATGGGATTCTTGGAATATCTTGTCTCCCACTTCCAGGAGATGAGAATCCTGGCATGATCAGATAAAGGAACCCAAATGCAAAACTGCTCATTCTTAACGTAATAGAAATTTCCACCATGACAAGCATTAAATCATTTTTAAAATACATTTGAAAAGATCATTGGCCATAGAATGCAAGCATGGCCCTTCAACAATTATCTCCCCAATGCCGGTGTTTCTTTTTTTCAAAACCACATGCTGAGTGGAAGCCTGGCGCAATTTATGAGTGTGGCTTCTTCAAAGAATGGGTTATTGCTACTCTATCAGTCATGTTGCAAAATGAAACTCCCTGCTTCTTTTTAGTCCATCTAGTTTATATCTTTCAGAAAGCATAGTTTTCTTTTGTTTCTGGTCATGCTTAGGAAAGAGTCCTTAAGGCACATCTGGGTGTGTTTCAATACCCCAAAGCTGAGTTATGGTGTCCAACATCCTCTCCACAGAACTCCTTTCTCAGAGACATTGACAAGAAACAAGAATCACAGACCTGGAGATTTATTGATCCTTAATCAGGAGATTGTGCAAAACTAGGAATAACTATTCAGGATCGCAGATTATCATTCTCAGTATAAAACACATTTTGGGGAGGGAAACAAGGAGAAAGAGGAAGGGAGAATAAAACCTGATAGATTTGTTTGGTCTGTTTTAGAAAAATGACATATAATGCCCCAGAACTACACATGGAGGCCAAGCCAGGGTTGGTGAGCAGATATAGTATACAGGTGAGTAGGTATTGTATACCTGGAAGCACCAGTTGAAGCTGCCCTTTTCTGCCCACTAATGGGCAAAATCTGCATTCGAGCAAAGCTACCTTCTGCAATAAAACTATTCAAAATGGCATGCACACTGCTTTAGGCTTCAACTAAAAATATGCAAAGTGTTCCTCCTTTGTTTAAATCAGCTGATATTTTTCATGTACAATCCAGTATTTTCAAGTTCCTGAACCATGAATGTTATTTCTATAGTTTCTCAGTATTTTCATGGCAAAGATGCCGCCCTAGATAAACACTTAACAGTAGTTACTGGCCTTTTCTATGCATATCAAAGAGGAAAAGTAGTGTAAATAGCACAAAGCAGCTCTGTTCCTTATTCCCAATGAATTAGCCATAACACATTGTGCTGTTTTCTGATTTAGGATGACTTATGAACTCGACTATATTGCTTACATATGAATCAAGTCAACATGGCTGGTTTGACAAACCAGTGTTTAAAAAACAATTTATATGAGGAGTCCTTGGTGCTCTCTAAGCTTGGTTGTTTTCTTGCAGATGTTTCATTATCCAAACTACTGAATGAAACATCTGCAAGAAAACAACCAAGCTCAGAGAACACCAAAGACCCCTCATTTCAACCCTGAGTTACAAATATTATTTTTATCAAAACAATTGATAGCTTAGTTACTTTGTTTAAACCGAGCAAATGAACCCCTCATCTGGCAGTCTAAATAGAGCCTTAATAGTAAGGCTGTAAACTAAAGAAGCCAATTGGTAAATTATTAGACATGTAGTACTTTAGCATCTTTTGGACAATTTTATATATTTAGATGGTCAAATCTAAATAGGATGCCTAACTCCAAGGACACACTACCTGACTTGGTTTGTATGAGTGTGCCCATGTACGTGTAATCTTTTCAGGAGAATGATAGCAATAACACTTAAGGCAATGTTTAAAGTCTTCACCATGCTTGAGATTTTAATTTATTTTGAGCTAATAAATTATCCCCTCTCAGATGTTGGTGAGAACTATTCACAGAAATCTTTTGAAAATGAAATGACATGTGCTGTAATGCATCCAATTGATCTTGAAGCAATTTGCAAATTGTGCAGTTTGCAGTGTTTGTAGCACAGGGTGGTCAGGAAATGTAAGTGAAGGCAGGCAAGGAGGTCAGAGTGGCTGCCCATGGGAATTGTGGGGTGGCATTAATGGAAGTTTCCTCATTTCAGTGTACGTGGGATTGTTGGATAATTACTTTTTCGCAACAATGTTTAACAAACGCCCTTATTTGAAGGCCAGATCCATTTTCTCTACAGATGGAAAAAGCAGTGGAAGGGGAGGAAAAGTTTCTGAGTGTGTGTGTGTATGTGTGTATCTGCCAGTAGAGGAAGAAGTGTACGTGTGTGTGTGTGTATGAGTGAGTGTGTATGGAGTTTATACAGCTGTAATCAGGGAAGCAAAGAGCAGATCTGGTTCACTTTGGTTGGTCAGGTTAGCTGAGGCACAAAGACCCCCTCCATCTAGAAAAGGACTGTATATTACAGTAGCATGCTTATAAGAAATCTTTTTTCAGGCTATCAATTATTATATTTGAACACTGCATCCTGGCTCTAGGGAGCCCTTAGCAAGCTGTAGCAAAAATCAATCCAGTTTTACAACTTTTACCTTGGCAGTTCTCCAGCTCTTTATCTATTTCACCCAGTAATTTAAAGATGCCGTATCTCTTTCCATGGCATAGATATATTCAGAGGCATGGCATGTCCTTGATATTAATAATAACTCTCACCAAACATGTTGTGTTTAGAATAATTTGGTTGGACAGATATTCACTCAGTGAGTGCTTTTATCCCACCAGTCTAATCCCCTTGGCCTACTCTAAGGTACTGTATCAGGTATATCCCTGTTCTCAATCCCAGATTTAAAAGAAATAGAACATGAGAACTGCTTTTTCCCCCCCTTCTTTCACACATTTGTATTTTGCCCTTTCTCTTAAAATTCCAAGGGCTGCATGAATGAAATATCCAAATCTATT
>JANHFL010007552.1:37507-53964 GCA_032468155.1 Oxyrhabdium leporinum
TAAAAATCCAAATCTATTCTTATAATGTCAACATAAACTGAACTAATTAGCTAAATAAACAACCCTGTGAGGTAGACTAGGCTGAAAATGAGAATAATTAGCTGCTCAGAAGCATTAAGGGAGTGAGCAGCTGTTACCATGCTAATGGGTTCACTTTTCCGGTAAACAATAATACGAGATTCATTCAGGGAGATTTTGTGTGGTGTTCTCTGCCACTTAGGTAGGTACACATGGAAAATGTGGCTGCTTGTATCCAGTGTGATCCAAGAAAACAATTTGGTAAAATAGGTGTGATATTTTTCTTCACATGCCACATGCCACTTTGCTTGCATCTATCACATGTCTAGATTTCATGGGAAGGATTTCAGGGATTGATTTTAAAGTCAGTGACATTGTTCTCTAGAAAGGTGACTTTCTTTCCAGATGGCAATAAAATATGGCTAACAAATACTTGCTACATTAGTTTAGACTCTACAAATACCAGATGCTAGGCTTCAGCTTCATCTGAACTAAGAAGGTATCAGCATAAAAATAGAAAATACAGCTTATAGTTTCTCATTGATTCAAGCTGGCATTTATCACAGATTTCTGTTTTAAAGAAAAGTCTATCTCAATCAGTTCTTGAAACTGTAGCACTAGTCAGAAACTGATGGAGATTCATTTTAATGAAAGGGGTTCGTTTTAAGAGCCGCTGATGTGAGCACTATACATGGGACAACCAGCTTTGATGACTAGAAAATAAAATGTAGCTAAACAAGGAAAATACAGGTCTCCTTTACAATAGATACATGAAAGGACAACTTACAGTAACAGAGGAAATGAAGATATTAAGGTCTGAAACACTAAAAATAGAGGTCGGTCAAATTCAACTTTTTGAAAGGACCACAATTTAAAATTTTGTTACAGAGAGAATTGTCCCTGGTGATGAACATCTCCAGGTGAAAAACAGTGGATATCTTGTATTCATTCTTGGGTACCTAGAAGAGTTAAGCAACCTCTGAATTCGTGGATGTCTTTTCAGTTACTGAGATTTGAAAGCATTAAAACTTGTTCCATATTAATTGTTCTGTGGACATATATCTTTGAATATGAGTCAATAGAGCTTCCATGCTACAAATGAAATGTGTATTACCAAAAGTGTCACTGTTTTTTTTCCACTTTTGCTAGAGGTCACAGTTGCTGCCCAGTTAAAATGCATACAGTCACAGCTGTGCACATGAGAATCCTGCACCAAGATCTGCTATGCCGATATGAAGGACAAACAGAAGTCTGGAGACAAATTTCAACCATCCATCCATGGTTGGCACCTGGGAAGGGAAGACTTTGATGATTGGACCTTTATTTTTACAAAGGAAAGGAGCAAATATGATTTAAAAGGGATTCCCTAAGAAACAGTCAAACACTACTATTGATCTTAATGAGGATAATCTTCCTCCTCCTCCTCATCATCATCATCACAATCATAATCACCTCTTACTCAAGTTAATTGCACCATTCTAGCAATCACAAAGAAGTTGACGTGTGACTTGAAATTTTAGCTCTCTCTGACAACAGTTTCAGCTTCCTTCATCCTTCCTCACTTAATTGTGTCTTCCTAAAAGACTTGACACTGTGACCTTATTTTATAAAAGCAAGGAAAAGCAAAACCACAGTCCTTCCTTCTTATAAGCAGAAAATAAAATAAAAGCGTTTAAAAAGGAAAAATATGGGAAATTTACCAGGAAATTCAATTTTTAAAAAAGAAATTATGTGGTCATATTTGTTACCATGCAAAAATATTATCCTACTCTGTATTGAATTACTGTGCAATTTTCATCCTTAGGGACTATAATAGTGATTTTCAATGATGATAATTAATTTACATCAGTATTTACAATTTGAATAAAGATTGAAAAAATGCAACAGCAAAAAATAATGAACATTAGTGGTCTATCAAGATCTGGAAGCTGTGAAAGCTATAGTATTATTGTAAAAGCAACAATGCTTAAAACATACAAAAAAAGGATATCAGCAGAAATGGTGTAGAAAGGACAAGTTTCATAGACTCAAAATAGCCTTCAATCTGTGTTCTCTATTTATTCTTCCTTAAATGCCATCTCTTACTGAGGTTGGTGACCACTAATATCACTTTGTTCTTTTGATGTTTCTGTACTCATTTTCAGGCATTGATTATTTTCTTAGGGAAATATAGAAGCGGTGTAGTAGCAGCTTTTCTGACTAACACATTTTATTAAAAGGCATAAGCTTTCATGAGCTATAGCTCACTAATCACAAAAATGTACACCTTTAAATAAAATTTGTTAGGCAGAAAAGCTGCTACCAGATTTTTCTTAATTTTGGCTACCATAGTCTAATATGGTCTTATTCCTACAATGTTTAGGAAAATGTAATGCAGTAGTTTCCCACTGGCTTCCCTGTGGCTATGTCATTGACATATCAATGTATTCCTTCAATGCCAATGTATATATGCCACTATAACTGTTCCAGTGTACACCCTTCCATCTATTGTTGCTATTGGTAGAGTAACTGCTCTCTAGCCGGGCATTTTTCTTCATAGGTGGCATAACTCACTAGGTTACAATGGTCTCCTTGGACATATGTAGTATTTTTGTCTAATCAGTAAGATATCTCAGATTCATCTGTACTTTATTTCAGTCTTTGATCAGACTACAATGACAATGACCACAGTAGAGTAACAATCACTTCTCAGCCTTTTTCCTAACATCAGATGTAGTGTCTCTATCTTTCTATATTCTGCTAGTATTGTTGTTAATTGGCCACATTTTTTTTTACTGAACAGGCTTACTAACCATTACATTTTACGGCCCTTTTGTCATCTGCAACTTCATAGCTATACCTTAGAGTCTAAAGTTCAGCTCTACATTTAGAAATATGTTAAAATTAAGCTTGCAGCAGAAAAAAAGACTTAGTGGAACCTAATGTGCATCAACCGCATATGAAATATAATTCTGGATCTTCTAGAAATGATGAAGGTGGGGTTTATTTCTGGTGGAAGAGTCTCAGGGCAATATTTTATGAAAATGTATTGTATCTTTGCAGCGTTACCATGCAATGAATAAGTGAGTGAGGAAAAAAATGCCAAACCAGTGCATGCCCAGTTGCTAAGTGTTAGTGGTCCAAAGGAACATCTCAATGTGGTATACAGATTTTTGTATTTATTTATTATGGTCATCTACTCCAGAAGACTCTGGAAATGGACAAAGAGGATCCTAAACAATGACTTAATGGTATACAATAGCAGTTAATGTGAGAAGTTGTTCTCAAAGTATGAAATAGTTAAGTGTGGGAAGGTGTTCCCAGAGCAAAGTGTTGGTTAATAAATCCACAATTAGGGTAAAATACCTGCAACATGACCAAGGAGATTTATAGTCCAATCTGTTTCTGTGGGAAAACTGACATTGTATACAACACATATTCACTCCCAACTTAAGCACAACAAAAACACCTACAAATTTTTAAATTCCAAAGGCACCCAACAGTCTCAAAACGTAGAATACTCCAACTTTATTTAGTTTTCAAAATTCCCTGGTGGGAAAACTAGATCAATCTCAAAAACAGCCTGAGATCTTTTAGTAGCTCAGCTAATGCTACCATGTGATCAAAGCATTTGCCATAATATACTGTATACAGTTACTAGGTCTTGAGGAGAACCTCCATGATTTCATCATTTTCACCTCAAAAAAATCCTCGGATTATAGAGCTATCACACCTAGGCTGAAAAACACAAAAAAGTTAGATTCCTGTTAATCTTATCCAACTGCCTAGATACATGTAAACGTATCTGAAATTACTTGCAGCCCCAAATAGATAAATGATTGTTTATTTTTAACTTGTTTATACAGGATTCCTATGACATTGTCCTTATTACCATGTTTGTGGTGAATAAAAAAATCCAAGTGTTCAGGAAAGAAAATGGCAAGGAAGGAAAATAGTCCGACCGATGCTAAAACTCATCTATGCTCTTGGTTTATAGGTGCACTTGTGAGGTAGAAGTGCTAAGGGGCAAAGAATCCATCAGCAGGGCAGCTGGAGGCAAGTTGCAGGGAAGATAAATAAGAAATTGATAAATTAGCATACTGCTGTACGCCTTCCTCTCTGCTGGACCTGCTGAAAAAGAGAAGAGTATAGATAGGCAGTCATTGGGATGGAGAACAAGACAAAACTATCTCCTCCTTTCTGCCGCTATAGCAACTATCTCCAGTTCTCCTCTGAAGTGTGTTCTCCTCTGACTTGACTTTAAATCTGACTATAGAAGAATTCAGGGTCATAATAATTTGTCTTCTACTGAAGCCAATCAATACATGTTGCAGAACTTAATAAATATTCATATTCTAAACCAAAGAATTGTCAATTTCAGCAGTAGCACTCTAGTTTTGGTTAATGCTTTGCTGCTGGTTTCTAGCTGGGTACAGTGTAAATTTTACCAATGAAGTAAAATGGGCTGCAGGTGTGATTGTAAATAAGGCTGAACTGAAGAGGGGGTCTGAATTTTCTTGACCATTTTTTGTGGATTTTTTTTTTAAAGCAAGGAATGAAATATTATTTTAATTAAAAAACTAGAATCTTCAGAACCCATCAAAGTACCATTGTTCAGTTAGTCTCCTTTTTCTTACAGTAATTTGCATCAGAGCCATAAGCTTGGGAGAAAAGGTTACATTTTAAGGCTAATCATTTGCAGGACCTTAGAGAGAGTTGGAGATGCTGGCTCAAACATGCCCTGCTGCCTTTACTGCAGCATACAAAATCTGGGAACTCAAAGGATGCACTTATCACCAGACAAAATGGACTTTCCCCATCTAACACTGCTCGCCCCTGCCAGCCTCCTTGAAGTCAGATCAGATTCACTGTAGTGCTTCCTTTATTTTATTTTACTATTTTATTTTATGATTATTTTCTTTTATTGCTTTTATTTTATTTTAGTTTTTTTTTACCAGGAGAAACTAGGGGACATGACAAAGCCACCCCTGTGTGGAGGTGGGAATGTAGAAGCTGAGCTGCTATATGTCATATGTCAGTCTGTGTGTACCTGCTAATGAGGCTGACATGTTGGGACGAAGCAACCCAATTTGCATTTACCATGAAAGTGAGACATTAGCTGTATGAATACTAAGAGGTCCAGATGTGCCCTAGCAAGACTGCCACCTCTGAGAAGTTGCTGCATATTGACACCAGATTTTGAGGAATGCTATTGGATAGTGCAGAATGGCCCAGCCAGGCAAAGCTGGAGAAGTATCTGTGCTGCAGGACAGCTGGATCATCCATGAACAATGAAAAGTATAGCTAGATCATGTCCATTCAGCATTGCTTCAACACTCATTCTTTCTCTTAAACCATTCACAGCGTGTAAGCAAACAATATCGCTAGTGAAGGTTAGTATCTTTTGATGCTGTTGTTTGGGGGGGGAGGGGAAGGGCCACTGCTTGGGAAAACATTTTAGTGGTTCAGTGCTCTAACCTCAAAATTAAGGACATATAAATATAATAGGTAAGAGTACTGGAGGAAAAAACCCTGAAATGAAAGCAGGTAAAGAAATGCAATACCACTTCTGAGTGTCTCAGCAAATGTGAAGGACTGTTTTGAGTTAAGCAACTATACAAAATCATCTGTGATCAGGCTCTTTCTGCACAGACATCTCCAAGCCATGTCCCGGTCCCAGTTACAGCAGCTTAAAACACAAAGGGATGATTGAAGTGAACATGGATTGATATTTGACGCTCCCTTGCTCCATTCTATAGAAGATGGGATCATGATGAAGCTTAGTTCCAACTCACTAACTAACGATAGTAGGATTCCCTGCTATCTTTTGGCTGGTATCTGAATGGGTAAGCCCATTCCCTAGCCAGTCACTTGCAAAGGAAGAGCTTTGATAATGATTGGAAAACAAGATAAAAGAGCATGTTCACAATCCTCTCTGCATTGAAAGAAGATGATATATAATAGTTTCTTTTCCTTGCCTCCACACTAGTCAGAGGCTATTCAGGAGACTGAGAAGCATGTGAATCCAGCTGAGTCTGAGAAAAGACTACCTAGACCTGATTTTAAGAGGGAAGGGGTTGCACATAGAAAGGAAATGTTTCAAACATGCTCCACTTTAATTGGCTTGCTATAACTCTGTTGGGGAACTTTTACAGTTTTCAAGGTGGATTTTTTTTACCCCAGCTAGCATTAAAAATGCCTTTCTGAAATCCACATGGCTTTCATGTCCTGACTTTGTGAGTTACATGAAGTTTGACAACAAACTAGGTTGTTGCTCTAAACACAAGCTCTTTATAACAAGCCACGTTGTCTGTTATAAACACAAGCTCTTTATTCAAAACAGTTTGTCTTCATGAAGTGGAATATCCCCTTGAAGCATGAAGAAATACTTCACCGAACATCCCCTTACAAATTCCTACTCTGAAAGCTTTGAGATATCTGGACCGTCTATATTTCTGGACCGGGATCAAATTATGTCAAGGCAGGGTTGAAGAGATACTTCATTTTCCAGACAAGGCTGCATCATGTGGATGGCTTTGGAATTTGGAATTAACAAATACTTAAATGCTAATGTAATCTACTCATTTTAATCTCAACATTCCTTTGCTCACTTTTCTTCCTTCCAGAATCTGACCAATATTCTTGTCTTCAAGCCATTCTCATGATGGAAAAAGACTGCAACCATTTTAGTGTATTGTGTGCTAGTTATGCTATAACATTAAAACAAGAGAAGGAACAACCAGAATAGTAAGAGATCCAAGAAATAGTTGTAAATGTGAGCAAATGATTCTAGAGAAGAGAACTTCATATATCTGAAAGATACCAGAAACCAGAATCAGAGCCCAGGAATAAAAATTATAGAGCAGAAGACTTAATGAAGGAAAATCGCTGCATTTTAAGACTTCTATGAATGGATCAGTCTTTCTTCAAGCACCAGATTTGCTTTCACTGAATAAATTCAAGCAGATATTGGTTTGAGGAACATTGATTTAAACTCCTTTCAGCTTTATTCTTTTTTAATTATGAATAATCCATATTTTGTCCTTTGCCTTTCTGAGTTGAAGAAAAGACTTCATACCATCACTTCTGCAGATGCTGCCATTAGAAATGAATGTGTGGTTGATGACTGATGAGTTGGAGGTTGTTTGATCTTTATGCAAATACCAGTACATATGAAATCAAGAGCAGGAGTGTCATTTAGAAGGAGAGCATATATAGCCAATCCTATTGCTTTTACTCTACGTTGGGCACTTAAGCTACTTTCCTCATTTTTCAATTGCTTGCTATTACTATCCCACTTTTTTCCTATCAACCTAACCTATGTAGCAATGGAACTTTTTTTTTTCCTAGCAGGCAATCCAGCTTCCTGAGTAAATGTGACCTGCCCACATCTGCTGCAAGTTCTGGCAAGCATGAATACTATAGGAGTGTGCAATTTTAATTGATATTATATTCCCCAGAGCAAAAGTACAGGCAGCTGAGCTCAGCCAGTTAAGGGTCACATGGCCAATAAATGTAGGCTGGCATATCTGGACTGCAAAAACCCAGATGACTATTAAATGTTAGTGTAGATCTTTAAGTCTTTCTTTGCTGTCATTGAGTGGCCATTCAGATTTTTGCAGACAAAATCTGGTAGCCTTAATTTTTGTTTTCCTGCGCATACGTCCAATTCATCATCAGGTGCAATAGGTAGAGGTTATACAAAATATATAAATGCATATAGATACTACTCAAAATCAGCTTTTGGTTTTCTATAAGACAACGATGCCCATTAGAGAAGCTTGCATGCTTACAGTTCCACTACATATGTTTCCTCACCTCTCTCCACATTGTTTCCATCCTATCACCACCTATGGCAGTGTTTCTCAATCGTGGCTGGCTGACAAATTCTGGAAGTAAGAGTCCACACTACTTCAAGTTGTCAAGGTTGAGAAACCTTACCTACGGAAATATGATTTAGGACTGCCAGATATTAAAGAAATACAAGGAAGAATTATAGAACACAACCACTTTATTTGTGCTGATCCTCATTTACCACTAGGAGAAGTTTTTCATGTTATATGGTTCTGAGAATGAATGTACATTTCTTGAATTATTTACCAGCAGTAATATAAATTCTTAGGAAATCCCAGATTTTTCATCTATGAGATGAAAACAGTATTTGTATTTTGATAGGAATCCCCTTGTTGTAACAGCACTTCATTGTGTTCATTCTAACAGATATTTTTCTGCATAATATCTCTTGTTTTGAGTTCAGTTGGAGAAATAAAAGTAAACTGTGATAGCCTTAAAGATAATCACTGGGGAATCCATGGGAAAAACTGCTAAGTGAATCCCTCATCTTTCATCTTATGTGGCTCTCCTTCATTCTGCACATTAATAGAATCAAGGAAGCATGAAGAACATAAAATTATAATGCTTTCAGCCTGCAACTTTAAAACCAAAATGTTTTATTCCCCTGGCTTGTATTCAGTTGGGTAAATCATCTATCACACGGTCCATCTACTTGATATGGCTTTCTGCTGCATGAGACAAAGGGCAATATGAAGTCCTCCGCTCTCCATATTTGAAAACTACTGATGCCATTTAAACCTTATTTCAGTACTCAATTAAGACTAGCATCTTCTACTAAACCTGAGCAAAACTGCCTAATTTCTGTCCTAGACATAGTTCTTACCTATAGATATAGAAACCTTAGAAAACTATATCAGGTGTCCAAACTTGACAACTTTAAGATGGCTGGCTGAGGAATTCTGGGAGTTGAAGTCCACAGGTCTTAAAGTTGCCAAGATTGGACACCCTTGATATAGCTAGCTACCCTAAAATGAGGAAAACAAACCAGAGAAAGGCTCTACAAAGAGCATGGTAAAAATATCAAGAAGGTGGCTATGACAGTGCCACCCATCTTGATTTTGTTCACCACTTTTGTGGACACGCTTGTATCAGGCGAAGGGCCACTGATTCTTTTTGCCTCACAGATGGACTGGGCCTTGACAGTTTACCATTGTGTGCTTCACGATCATTTTGCCCTTCATAGTCTGGGCATTGTATTTCCCAATATTTTTATGCAAGATGAGAAGGTTGTAATACAGTAAGGAATATGTCTCAGTGGCTTAGCAACCATAAAATCCCCCTTCGTGTGTGAGAATCAAGTGTTGACTTAGGCCACTCTTTTGAACTTCAATTCACCCTGCAACCCTGCAGGCCTATTAATGCAGCTCTACATAGCTTCGCCACAGAAATAAATCTGCAACTGAAACTCTCTTACATTGTGCCTGCTGTGATAGTATTAGAAAATTTCCCCCTCCCTCTTCAGTGACTTTAGAAACTGTGGCTTTTTTTTTTTTTGGCTTTTTTTTAAGAGAAGGCTCAGCCAGAGCTGATGAGAAGATACTTTCAGGGATTTTATTTATTTTTTATCAGGAACACTTCTGGAGGGAGGAGGAACAGCTTTCTGAACTTCTTAAGAATTGCTAGCTAATAGGATGCTCCCTTTGATAACATATGTACTGTACAGTGCAGCTGAGCGTAAATCAAGCTGAAAAGAGACTCGCTTTGTCTCTCCTTATTTATAAGCATTTTTGTTTTGCTTAGCAGATGTTTCTTTGGTAATGTAACATTCTTTATAATCTATGCTTCTATTAATTTACTGGCAGAAAAGTCAGTGCAGTGTGCTGCACCTACTTGTACACATACCATCTATAGATATGTAATCTATGCTGTATAGAGAAACATGTAGATTTTGAATTTGGTTTGTCTCGTGGCACCTGCACTCTTATTCCAACTAATGCCAGAAAAAAGATATTCAAAATCAGAAATGTGAGCAGCATTTAAGGATTCAGAATTTAGCCATCCCCCCCAAAAAATAAAAAGTTAATTAAACATTCTTCTCATCAGCCAATAAAATCATCAACTGACCAATAGCTTGAGAAAAAAAAATGTATATTTTTCAAAGTTTTGTTGAGTGCAGATATTCCCATTTAATCTGACTGAAATAAAAGGTCATCGTGATATTGAAAAGCTTCGGCAGAATGCCCATTTTCATACAGGGTGGAAATAATAGTTACATGTCTATGTTTAAGCAAGGAAACCTGTAGAAAGCAGGATTTTGACAGGCTAAATCTGGGTATTAAATAACTGCCAGTGATTCCTGTTCATTCTGTTTTCTGGTCTGTGATTAGGTAAGATGAGTGCTTGTTAAGTTTGTTCAGATATTCTCATCTCTGAACTACTTAGGCAAAGGAGAAATCCTGTCCAAAATCACAAAGAACTCTAGCTAGGCACATTGTATTCTATCACAAGAAACTCCCTTCATTCCTAATATATCTGCTGATTCTCTATATAAGTGCCAAAAACTTGTTCTACAATATACTAGCACCATGAATTTGAGGCTTCTAAGATGATATTGTACACTACTCTTGGTATGGGTTGGGTTTGTTACTTCTTACTTAAAAAGCATTGTACCAATAAAACATTGGAGAAAAACAAACAACCTGCCAATGGGGTAGAGTAGTGAAGGTGCTGGACTAGGAGGTAGAACAGCTAGATTCTAATTCTCCCTCATTCATAACAGCTAGAAGTGAGGTGACTTTGGGACAGTCATTCTCTTTCAGGTTTAAACTGGGAAGTCAAAAAATCCGTATTTTAACCACAAAGAAATATTATAATAGATTACAGTCTATAACCCAGAATTGTACTTTAAGATAGGCAGCCATATAGTTCTAATAAATAAACAAATTTCAATGATTTTTTTTATTAGAACAAATGCAGATTTATTCATTCCATAGGGTTCAATTCCAGCTGGTAATAATGTCAATAAAGCTATACTGTAGGAAATAAATAACAGAAACATAATACAGATAACAAACAATTAAAACATTTAGGAATGTATTTATTGAATTGTTTCATTTAGATTTATAACTAAACTCTACTTCAAGAACCAGAAATAGTTTATAAAGCACATTTGTAATTTAAAGGATATATGCTTTGAACATCCATATTCAACATTTGAAAATACTGTAGAAGTGTCTATGGAGATTCACAGTCATCCAGGTCATAGTTGTTCCAAAGGTGCTTTTTCAAGAGGCAACTGGACTTTCTGGTTTTTTTCTGTGAAGATGTGGCCTCAGCGACTCTCTAAAACAGGGATGTCAAACTCACGTCATCACGACAGCATCACGTGATGTATCAGGACTTTTTTCCCCTTCACTAAACTGGGCATGGGCATGGCCAACACGTGACGCATCCGGCCAGCAGGCCACTAGTTTGACAGACCTGCTCTAAAAGAATGCAAATGACTAGCTGTCTGCAAGGAATAGAAATCCTTCCATTCTCCACCATCCAGTCAGAGCTGAAGAAGCTTCTTGGATGAGAAGTAAAATGTCTTCAAAGAAAAACAAGAAAGTCCAGTTGCCTCTTGAAAAAAGCACCTTTGGTACTGCAGAAGTGGTTCAATCCAGTAAAAGTTTACATCAAAGAAGCAAACTGAGAAGAATTATGGCACAGGTATAATTTGGCTACTGAAGAGAAAAGTGAAGCTGCCAATGAAGGTTTCCAACCATGTCCTTTAAGAGTTCTGCCCAAATCTCAGCTGTAAATCATTTTAATCTGCAGTCAATCCGTATCCATTGTCAGTACATTGCTCCCAAGTAGGACTTTACTCTTTAGGAGTCCAGGTTTTAGTTCCCTTTTCTAATATCTGGCTGGTCCTATATCTTAAGAATGTGTGAACTCTGGGATAGAATTATTATTTTAATACTTTAAATCTATACTCTCGACCACTATAAAAAGACAAAGTATAAGAAAAAAACAAAATTAATACAATTAAAATCAAAGCCCAAATTATGAATAATTAAATAATCAGCAATTAAAAATTTGGCAAAATATTTCTAAATATTGGGAAAATGTAGGCAAAACATACTTCCCTAGCAAGCACAATCCACACCCTGGCACCAGAAGGGGAAACATCCTTTTTCTATCTGATAGTTAAACTGGGGAGTGGGAGAATAAGTATCTTTGTAAGGGCCTCCCCTGGTGAACTGATAGGCCCTTCCAAATATGTTTCTCCTCCCAATCCCTAGTTGAACTATAAGGTAGAAATCACATCACAGAGCTGGTGATCCCATAGATCAGGGGTGTCAAATTGGTGGCCCATGGGCCAGATGCATCACATTGCAGGCCACGCCCATCCCAGCTCCACATATAGAAAAATGTCATGAAACATCATGTGACAGTAACGTGATGCCACAAGCTTGACACCCATGCCAGGGATAATCAAATCTTAACCTATTTAGAATTTTAAAGGAAAACTATGGCTGGTAGATATCTGTTAATTAATGCAAAACTTTTTGTAGAGAGTTATATGATATATATATCTTGCCTCAATTAAAGTATTTTATACCACTGCAAGGGTAGCATTGCATTGCAGTGGTCAAGATGGGTTGCAAGCAAGGTATGGACAATTGCTACTAAGTCTGAGTGGCTCAGGAAGAGTCACAATTGACATACTACCTGTTATTGTGCAAACATGCCAATCATCACAGCCATCACCTGCAAATCCAATGACAACTGGGTGTCAAAGACTGTCCCGAACTGCAAATAATTTACCTGTTTTTTCTGGGGGAGGAAAAGCAGGCTTCATCTTGGTCCAGAAACCAGTTTCCTCTTTAAAACAGTAAGTGCAGATTTAATTTGAGTTTGAAGAATCACAACCAAGATTATTGTTAGATAAAGGAAATCTAAAACCAGAGCAGAACTGGAAGCATCAGATGTGACTGCCCCTAATTTCATGAAGATGAAGGGAGGGAGGGAAGTGCATTCAGATTTGCATAATTCTGTTACACTTATATTTATAACTTTGGCACCTAATCTGGCTTACCTTGAAGGGCTGAAAAGATGATACTCAGGATTCCTTAGATGGAATAGAAGAATTAGTCTCATCATCAAGCAGAATTCACCCATTCTGTAGTTCCAATAGCCTTTTATAAGAGATTCATGTAGATATTAAAGATGTGGGAAACCTGTGAACTACTATAGGCCAAAGATCTAGCTACTGAGATGGAGTCACCCAATTATCAAAACAGAAAGGTCTGGAACCACTGCAAAACTAAGTCTACAAGGCCCATCCCACAAGAAGACTTCATTGATAACAGGATTGATGATTCCAAACACAGCTGAGACATCCAAGACAACTAGCAGTGTCACATTTTCCTCATCTAGTTTAAAGCATGTTGCCTACTAAGATGATCAATTCCAAACTCTGTATAATGCCCTAATTGACCTGGATCAGACAATAATTCAGTTACCTTATCAAAGAATAGAATGTCTAAATCTGCCTAGTACTAGGAAAAGAATATCAAAGTCAAAGTGGTGCTTTTTCAATAGAGTCTTGTATGCTTGCAGTCCTTGGTGCTCTTTGAGTTTAATTGCTTCCTTGCAGATGTTTTACTAAATAACATCATCACATTATCTTGTTTGGTAGTGAAACATCTGTAAGCAAACAGCCAAGCTCAGAGACCATAAAGGACTCCACAATTCAGTTCTGAGCTACATAGATTCTCATATATTGATAACACATTCCATACTTGAGGTATCACAGTACCAGTTCCTACCTCGCCAATTTAATCAGCCAAGAAGGGCAATTAAGAAAGCAGGTGATCACCCTTACATCTTCATGTTCTAGAGATCTGCAAGCTGAACAGAATCCATATATTCCTGACATAGGTTTGTCAAGATTACCTCTCTATGACCTGTCCAGAACTGGACTCCAAGGCAAGACGGATCAAATTGACTTTATCTGCAAATTACTCACATTGTGATTCTAATTCCTCCAGCTCTCCTCTTCCAACTTCTTGATAGAGAAAAATAGCACACTGCCTTGTTCTGCAAAGACATAATGGAGGAAGAAAGGAGGCCCTGTTCACTATACCTAAAACCACAGGATAAGAATTCAATTGAGAGAAGGCCTACTTGGATGAATGTTTTGTCCAATATGTGACAAGAGTTCCTCTATTGGCATTTCAATTTTGTACTAGTCCATGTCTTGTGCTCTCAACACCCTGTTAAACCCATGTAACAAACGACCTCGCTCGGTCATCTTTGTATTCCACAGACCAATCAGGACTTCAATAAGATTACTAGCTACTAAGGTAGAACATTCCCCAACCACATTTAGAAAACTATCAAAATCTACAGAAACCTCAGTCCCATCATTTTAAGTAGTCCCCCACCTTTTCACAGGTTTAGAGAAGCTGTCAGTCTAAAATTGTCCAAAGAGCAATCTCTCTATAACAACAAAAAACAGTCTCTTTCCATTTCCAGAGTCAAACCAGCAGCATCAGCTGAATAAAAGACCAAATCCAGCACAGGTCTATATAGTAAATGGAACAGATCTATGATTGTCAGGGCAATCTCAGTATGGACACTGAAATCCTCCATGACTAGAAGGATTGGTCTAGGGTCTAGGGTTTTTCAATGCCACACCAGAGATCGACCCCAGCTAACCCCAAAATACTGTTGCACAATAGAATGGAGGGTACACTATTATATCCCTATACAATCCCTTCTACTTAGACACAGCAGCAAACACTCAAAATTGGCAGATTTGTTCCTTGTCTCTCAGCCATGTCTACATAACACATGCTAAGTTAATATTTTCATTTAGAATTGAAGCCTGATTGCCAGCAACTCATATGGCATTAAAAAGCAAGAGTTTTAAATTACAGAGCCACCATCCTTGTCATCTAAACTTCATTGGTTATACTGCCACTTGCAAGGAAGAGAGACCACCCCCGTTTTCCTTACTATGATCAGAATACAGCATACCCCTGTATCTCTCCTGTCAGTTATTGTTTTAACCATCAATAACATAGGTGTAGAAATTTGCATCACAAAGCAGCAAGTCCAAATCTATTTCCCTGAAGAGTCTGAGATCTTCCTGCCAATCCCAATTCCTAGGCTCAAACTACTTCTTAAATAACTTCAGCCCTTCTTTTATAAAGGAGATTTTTGCAAAGAAGAACATTGCATTTTATTTTTACATGCCAGTGTACTTCATAGCTTTTATAAAACTGTCTCTTCGTCAATAAAAAGAACCCAGGGTGATGGGCAAAGTCCACTTATTTTGTTCCATGGTACTAAAAAGATAACCAATAGAATCCATTGCAGTCTTCTCTTCCAGATCTTGGAATACAAGATTATACAGTAACCCAAACCAGGAAGGGCAAAATAGAATAATTACAGATAAACAAACACTGTGAGGTTCAGTTAGAGGAAATGAGGGGATGATATCTGCCTTCACATTTAGTAAGAAAATATTGTCATGTCAAGGCTATAAACATATCAATCAATGTAGTACCACAAGAAGAAGCAGAGAAAGCAGGTGTGATGTTTGCTGTCTGCTATAGTATCAATAGTCAGTGCCCACCTCCATATATTCTTATTGACCACATCTATGAAACATTTTCCCTGTTTTTAAATAACATCTCATTTAGGTCACCATCTCAAAAACATCTTAACTCCAACAGTGGTCATTTGCTTCTTCAACCACTTGAAATTCAACAAAGGGATACCCAGACCTGAAAAATTCAGCCTCGTTTTCCCTTGCCCTTTGTTACTTTCTTAATACTACTTCTAACTTTTAAGTAAAGAGAATTTGGAACATGGAGTGAAAGCACTCCTAATAATTATTCTTTCTTATTTGCCATACGCTTTAGATAGATGAGCATTTTGTGGCACTTTAATTCTGAATACATTTGCGATTCCATTACTAGAGAAGTTAATGACAAGATTAATTTAGTTAGTAACATGGCTATGTTTATCATCCACTCTTAATCTCCAAATAATATGTTTGATGTCAATTTATGCTGACATTTTAATTGAGAACTCTTCACAAAATTATTTTCTCACAACGGCAGTGCTTCTTGAATCTTACATCACTCCTCCCAAGCTGGGGCATCCAAAGGGGTTGGACTGCAACATTTAGGGATCCCAACTGGCATCGTTTTTGTGGCATATCTAGGAATGGGCACACTGGGTTGGGGAAGGCTGGTATATACTAACCACAGCAGAACGGCCCTAGCATAACAGAAGTCAAGAGATAAGTAAAGGGTACCAGGACTATAAATTTATACTTGTCAATTAACTGTAAGGATATGTTAATAGCTTTCTTTTCCTTACAAATGAAGCCCACTACATTTTAATGTGGTTTTTTTCCCTACATCTAAAGTGAGATTTATGTGATTTATGCATCATATCTAAAAATAAAGATCAGTGCTTTGATTGCCAAATAATGACCACCAGTATCACCTTCTTGACTACTTCCTTCCTCCCACCATGGATGCTTCTGGCAGTGGCTAACTATAATTCCATTTATGAATAGAGTAAAGTGGAGTAGAGTGGAGTGGAATAAAAAGATAGGATAGGATAGGATGGGATGGGATGGGATGGGATGGGATGGGATG
>JANHFL010007553.1:11324-21485 GCA_032468155.1 Oxyrhabdium leporinum
AGAAGAAGAAGAAGAAGAAGAAGAAGAAGAAGAAGAAGAAGAAGAAGAAGAAGAAGAAGAAGAAGAAGAAGAAGGGAATGTCACATTACGTCTTTCAGTAGAGGTAGTTATCGCTCACTTCAAAAGCATCAATATATTTTCCTCTACAGTTCTGTGGGTTCTCAAAGGACCTGCTATTCCAGCCCTTCTGCTTGGGGGACCACCATTCTCACATGCAAAATCTGCCCATCTTTTTATTAGGTGCACCTTTATGGCTCTATGGCTGCCTTAGAAGGGTGAGCGTGAACCCCAAACCTTTTCCATTTTCATACACACCAGGGGGAAAAAAATAGACAGGCAAGCGGCTTTCAACTCTATCTGTGTCTTTGATTTCTCTTGAAGATTTAAGAATAGAGTCTCTCTCTCTCTCTCTCTCTCTCTCTCTCTCTGTCTAGCAGTCCTGGACAAAGCAGAACTCTGATGGAGAGAAAAGCCCTCAGTCTCCAACAGCCTGTCTTCATAGAAGCCCTGGCCTCCAAAAGCATCCTAGAGGAGGTCAAGACAAGGCCCCACTGCTCCCGTTCTTCCTTGGCCTCGGGAACAGCCCAAAACCAACATTTTTGTCCGCTTCAGCCTAAACAGAAAGGAAGCTGGTCCTGCCTGCAATCTCGGGTGATTCAGATAATTAGATCCTTCTTTCCTCGGCCGACCTCTGCACGCAACAGGCCAAGGAGAGAAGTTCAGAAAAGGCAGCCAGCCAAGAGCTCCGAAGCGGAGATGAGAGGCCTGCAGCCGGCTAAGATGCGGTTAACCGCCCGGCAGTTGCTAAAGAGGCCATCCTGAGCCAGGAAACAGATGTCTTCGCTCCAGAAAGCGCCTTCGCGACCGTATTTTCCCCTCCTTACGTCTCGATCCTGAAGTACCGACTCGAAGCGTCGGTCTCGCAGGATTGTACGTCCGTTCAAGTAAAGGAAACACGCACCCATCAAGTTGCTGTTCAGGAGGAAAACCCCGTGGGCAGCTCCGCCTTTCTCCATGAGAAGATAGAAAGGGTGGACGCCGTAGAGATTGTAGGACTCCTGAAAACAATAACAGAGAGGGGGGAAAAACCTGTATCATTTTCATTTAGAGTTTTTCTTTCCATAGCCACTCATCAGGGTGATTTGAAACACAGAGACATGCTGGTTTGATCTGAACAAGTATTTCATCACTGCTGCAAGACCTCATAAGTTGCTACCACCCTGAGTGTCCGTTCTGGCACATGGATATCCAGAGAAGGAGGGAACCCAGAGGAAAACAAAAAAATTGCAACCCCACTGGAAAGAAATTAACTCAACTCAAAACCGGCTCATAAACCCAGCATAAAAACCTACCATAGGAGGGACGTCTCGGGCCCAGAGGGGCAGCGTGTTCCACTCCAGGTTATGTAGGAAGTTGCTCTGATGTTCCCCCAACCCGTAAAGAAATGTAGAAGGCAGAACGGTGGAAATCTGGAGAAACTGGTCCGCAAAAAACAGGGGAGCCACCGTTGTGTTCAGCCTACGAGAGGAAACATCCCGATTAAGGGAAAGATAACCTCCTGTTTTCTTTTTTCTTTTTAAATTTTCATGGCTTAAGAAGAGCTTTTCAGGGCGACAGCAAAGAAATACTGGAAATCAGCAGGATCATTCAGCTAGCAACTGGATCCTCAATCATTCATGACCGAATTGACCGATGAGCCCAGGAAAATGAATCAGTAAACGTGAAGGCTTGTGAAAGGAAACGAGTTTCCTCAATTTGAGTTAGTAAGAAGCCCCGAAACTCTACAAGCATCTTGGTCCAGGCTGAGATACAACGAACGGCACCTGCATATCCTACGGTGAGGTATCCTAAAGACCACAAATATGAGATGAAGCAGCGAGGAACCCCAGGAGAAGCTTCCTGCCTTTACTAAAAACCTTTCAATGTTGAGCAGGAGGCATTCTGACCATCTATGGCCCCCGACTGGCTGTCCCTCCTGAAGGCGAAAGCACTGGAGGGCAGGAGACGAAGCGGCCTCTTTTTTCAAGAAATGCAAAAGAAATGCTGATTTCAGGGTACGGAGCCGTTGCGCAAGCCCTCTTGGCTACTACTGATCGGACAAGGGAGGTCCGTCAGGCAACATCATCTTTCCGGACAGACAGCAGGAGAAGACCACTAACCTAGAGGAGAAAAAAATGCTTACAGAACTGTCCCTGAGAGTCTTCGCTTCACGATCAGACCAAAAGGCTCCTTGCAGAACTCAACGGAATAGAGAGGATTCTCTGCCCTCGTGGTGGCTTGAGGGACATCAAGAGGCACCTCGTACCGGGGACTGGCCGCATCGGTGATCTACAAGGAGCAAGAGAAGCACAAGCACAAGCATCGCGTGGCAACAAGGTACCACCTCGTGAAAGGGCAGCAAGGATGTTCAGCAAATTGCGCTCACCTTGACGTGCAACCGAGAGTCTGTTTCGAACTCCGCCCTGAGCTGCAGCTTCTCAATATCTTTCGGATAGTAAGTCTTTGTTTCTCTGGTTAGAAAACCCACCAGCCCCAGGTCAGTCTCATTCGTGATCCCCAAGGTGTAGCTGGGGAAATCAGGGGGATAAAAGCACCAGGGAACCCCGTTTATTCTACCGAGGGGCGTCTCGCCGTCCACAAAACAGCACCCCCGACTCTCACAAAGTTCTCGCGTCACGATCACACTTTTCTCCGGGTAACAGTCAAAGCGACGGTTCTCTGGCACGGAGGTGCATTTGGACCAGAAGGGAACCCCGTGCCGATCCCACCAAATCTGGCCGAGGACCCAAACGGTCACCCCGCTGAGGAGGGCGGCTACCATCAAGAGGCCCCCACCTAGCCACCAAGCCGACAGCTTCTGATGGCACAATGGTTTTCCATCGGCGTCTTCCTCCCCCGCCTCGGTGACCCCAGAGACATCCGTGGTCAGCTTCTGATAGGCCTTCATGATGGCGGCTGCGGCTGCTGCGGAAGGAAGGAAGGAAAATAAAGGAGTGTGAATTTACCCGTGGGTCTTGGGGTCATAATGACAGGCAGTGGGAAGGAGTGAAGTTATTTACACTGCGGGGATCTCCAGATCCTACTCCTGCCACGCAAGGGATAGCGGCACCCTCGGAAGGGGATGCAAATGCTTCCTGTGATACCAGGGGATCCAAGCGAGTGAACTCAACTGATTGAAGCAGCGGAGAAGATCCCTTCCTTGCTTCAGTGTCTCAACAGGCTACTAGCTCGGTTTCAAACCCAAGATAAGAACCTGAAAAGAACCACAGCCTCCATCTGAGATCATTGTCAGCCGTCTTCTGCTCTCTGCTTTCTACTTGGCTCCTGCTGGACAGGAGTTGCCCGAGGGGAGGGAATCCCAACTCTCCCAGCGAAATGCAACCCAGCCCCCACCCCCGAATTAGTACTATTTTTAGTACTTATCTATTCATTATTCTACTTTTTTTTTTCCTGCTTCCATGAGCGCTGCTATACTATTGCTCGTACTTTGTCATATCCTCGGATTGTTATGCATACCACCATATACACATGTATAATTGCTTTAAAAAATAGCTGCAGTAGACGCTTGCCGTCAATCAAAATCTGCAAGAAGCTTCAGATGGACTGGGCAAAACTCCCTGGTTTATCCGCCCTACGGATGGGATCTAGGGCTCCAGTGAGAGAAAGAATCCCCCGCCCCTCTTTTTTGGGGGAAAAAAAACAAAAACAGGGAGACCCTCCCGAGCTCATTCATGCCTTTCGACCACGCATTCCCGCGCTTTCTCTCCCCAAAATTGAAACCCTGTGGGCGTGGCCAGGCCGTGGGCGCGGCTAAAAGAGAACGAATCTAGCTAGGAAGGGGGCGTGGCTCTCTTTCTCTCTCTCTCTCTCTCTCTCTCTCTCTCTCAGACGGAGAGCTCCGATTGGCTGGAAGCGTTCAAAATCAAAGGCTGGGCGGGAAAAAGAGGTCGGGCAGGAGGAGGAGGAGCTTCGCGTGCGATTGGTTCTTTTCTCCCCCCCCCCCGCTGATTCACCCGTTGGCGGGGGCTTTCCCGCCTCCGTCGCCTCAGAAGCCCCGCCGGGCAACGGCTGGTCGCCGGCTGAGGGCCCGAGCGCCCCAGGTGAGGCGACGGCGGGAACGGGGAGGGAAACCCAGAGCGGCGGGAGGAAGAGGAGGGAGGAAACGGGGTGGGGAGGAGGAAGAGGAAAAGGGGGGAAGAAGAGAGAGGAAAGCTGAGGGAAAGCGAAGCGGCCTGAGCGGCGGCACCTCCTCTTTGGCCGCGTAGACGCGCGAGGGCGGGGCCTAAGGGGTGGGCGGGGCGGAGAGGGCGGGGTTTTCTCGTCCCGCACGTGGCGGAGGGCGAAGTCGGGCTTGCGAGCCTTGTTTCCGCGTCGCTTTTTTCTTCCCAATGGGATCGAATTGAACCGCCCGCTTCAGAGGTGGGAGGCGGCCGGCTTTCCCCCGGGGATGAGCCCCCTTTTTGATGTCCAGCCCCTGGGGGGCATGTGGGCGCCTCGTGGGGGTGGACGGAGCCCCCCCCATCCACCCAATCCACCTGGTCAGCCCACCCCCCGGGCCTAACCGGGCTTGGTGTGTCTGATCTGCTGGAGGAAGGGTGGTGGGAATACGGCTCTCGCGTGTCAGAAGCGGGTGGGGTGGGGGGTGTTGTGTGAGTATAGGGCTCGTTTGCAGGTGTGAAGACGATAGGTGACCTGGTATAGTGTGAATGGGACTTTGGGGGCGTCACGGGTGGGGAAGCGGCTTGTCCTGCAAAGTGGCGGAGGGGAGTTGTGTGAATGGGGCTCCTGCGGGTTTGGTCCCCATTGGAAAGGAAGTTACGGTTGACACAGAGGGGGCGAGGAAGCTGCTCTGTGATGGCTTTCCAAAGGGGTGACCTATGTGCCAAAGGAGGCCCCCTGCCCCTTCCCAAAGTGCCAGGGGTTAACTCACTTACCGACTGCAGTGATTCACTTAGCAAGTGTGGCAAGGAAGATGGTTAAATGGGGTGGAACTCACTTAACAGTTTTTTTCGCTTAGCAACATAAATTCTGGGCTCCATTGTCATAAGTCGAGGACTACCTGTACTGCTGTAACCTTGTTCTATTGGCCAACAGGTGTTTTTAGGGAAGGCTGTAAACTGCCCTCTTGCTCTAAGTCAGGACATTGATTGAATAAGCTACCAAGACGTGCCATAAGAACGTTTCTGAAATCTCAGGGAAATCTTAGGCTTACTAGCCCACCAAGCCGTAATCAAGGCACAGGGAAATGCAGCCGGTTTGCAAACTCGGTTGGGCTGAGAGAAGGATTTCCCCTCCAGTAACAGCGTGGCTGAATTGGGCAGCCAGATCTGAGTTGCTGTTGAACCAGTCTGTGTTTGTCTATGATGATATACACTAATACTTCGTGTCAGGAGACTTAACCATTACTCCTTCTGTAGCACATAAATCTAGACTGCTGGTTTTATTTTCCAAAGCAAGCTTAGGCCTGCATTTAAGAGCCATAAACTTAATTTATGCTTTTTTGCCCTTATCTGTTGCTACTGGAATTTCCCCCTCCTCGGGACAAAACCGGGAAGCCCCTGGTTTCAAACCTCACCTCCGTCCTGCAAAAATTCAGCACCCAGTGAAACCATCTCAACGAACTGCTGTTATATGAATCTTACTTCTACTTTCAAAAGGGGGGGAGAATAACCGCCTTCCCACAAAGAAGGGGTCTGCGTGGCTGGGGTTGTGATGGGATTTTTCAACCTTTCCATTTGTGTGGATAGATAGCCCTTGACTTATTACCATAACAGCCCAAAATTTCTGTTGTTAAGTGAGTTTTGCTCCATTTTACGACCTTTCTTGCTACGGTTGTTAAGTTGAATCACTGCACTTTGTCAGAAGGTCACAAAAGAGGATCATGTGATCCCGGGATACTGCCACGATCATAAATACGAGTCAGTTGTCAAGCTTCTGGATTTTGATCACACGACCAAGGGGATGCTGCAAAGGTCAGAGCATAAGTCACTTTTTTTGGTGCTGTTGTAACTTTGAAAGGTCATTTAATGGACTGTTGTAAGTCCATTTGTTGTTGTAAGGGCTCCCTGTACTAGCTCCCAGATTCCCACCATTCCTGAGACTTCTGGGAATCTGTAGGGGGGCGTAGATTGGATAAGGCTGTGATGGTTGCAACACTGCAAAGGCTGTGTGACCAGTGGCATGCTGAGCTAAGAAAGGTCTACCTCTAGACAGACAGACGTAGATCTATTCTAGAAGTTCTGAAATTGGTTGTTTTCTAGCACGTAATTGGTTGGCACGATTCGAATGATTGGTAATTGATTTGGAAAGTTTGAGGGGCTGTCCTCAAGGGAATTTTACACACGTCGAATGAATCAGCAGAGCATCATATTCGAGGTGGGAGACACTTCTGAGTCATTGCATTTTTTACTTTTCTGCTGGAACGTGCATGCACCCTTCTGTCTATTCCACCCAGCTGCTTTAAGAAACCATTCGGTGCATTCTACCTCCATGCTCCCTACCAACATGCATCAGCAGGCATCAGGCATTCGGAGAAGACATGCAGCAGGTATGGGGTTGTTGGGGTGGGGAGGAGTTGCTTGAACCGGGTGCTGCAGCGGAGCGGCCGGTTGCAAAAATAGCAGGGACTCTCCTGGTCTCCAGATCAATTTGCCTCTCTGCAGCCTGCTCTCAATGTTAGGAACTGGAGGCACTTTCACAAAACAGCTCAACTCTGAATTCTAAACGAAGAACCGGTGCTTAATGCTCTCCTTCCATGTGACCCTCCATGCTCCTAGCCAAGTTCTCACCAGGCCTTGATTTCGCGCTGGTACGAGGATGCCTCCCTCTGCGATCTGCATCATTGGCTTCTTGCTTAGGCTGGACTAGAGGTGGACTTCTTAGTGGCCTCCATAAGAGGCCCGTCAGTGTCTCGTTTGCTCAAAGAGAACCCTGCCTGCTGCTTTGCTGTTTATGCTCAGACCAAGTTACCTCGGGTAACCCCCTTGCAGGCCGATTAAGCCAAAGATGTTTCTTCTTCTTTTGGAGATGCTTAATCTACTTTCACCAGATTGAATGTAAATAAAATAAAGGAAGTCCCCAAAGTACGATCACAATCGAGACCCACATTTATGATGCTGAATGAGACATCTGTTAAGTGAGCTTTGCCCCCGTTTTATGACTTTTCTCGCCGCAGTTGTTAAGTGAATCGTTGCAGTTAAGTTAGCAACTCGGTGGTTAAGTGAATCTGGCTTCCCACTGAAGACCCTCAGCAATTGGGGAGGAGTTGCTCTCCGTAAGGAATTGAGACCGTGTGTCTGCAGCGTAATTGGGGGGGGGGGGAGCTAAACCACAGGGTGCAAAAGAAATAATGCCATAAATGCCGAGTGATCAGGCGCCAGGAGAGAGAGGAATTCCCCAGCTTGCGAGATGAATCGCTTCCAAAGATAAAATCATTTCAGTTCTGATGTCAAGTGCTCTGTCTTTTCCTTCTCCCTCCTCCTCTGGTTCTCCTTTCAGAGCTAAGAAAGGGGCCCCTAGAGACTGGTTGAACATGTAATCAGCCCACCGAGCAAACTTCTCTAGGGCAAGGACAAGCAGCAGATGCCAGAGAGGAATACGGTGTTTTTGCTGCCTTATCATCATAAATGGGGGCTCGGAAGAAGATAGGAACCGAAAACTATCGAGCATTTCACAACCTCTCAGGATGGGAAGTTTGGAACAGCTTCCCTTTTCTTTTTTTGCATGAAAAAAAAGAATTTTTAAGGTCCTCTGCAGTCCCGTTCAAACAACTTCCCCCAGCCAGCCTGCTGGGATGTAATATTGAATTCATTTACCTTTCTGCCTCGGCACGGATGGAAACCGCAGCTCGCCGTGTGTTTTTTTCCCCCCCTTCGCGTCTCCAATGCCGGAGAAATCTTCCTCCTTGCAGTCACTTCCTAAACACGACGGACCGGATGTTACCCAGCGGCAGCCGGTGGTATCAGCAGGGCTTTGCGCAAATTATAATTAACCCTGTTTTGTACTTTGGAGGGAGCCTGAACAGAGAAAAGCAGCGCTCTGCTTGGGACGGCAATAACAAAACACTTGCCTTTACCATAGATGGAAGCTTTGAAAAGAAAAGATGTTTTGGGAAGGCTACTCGGGTGCAGGGCGAAGTGGACTTTGGTGCAAGTTCTTGCTCGCCATTTCCCAGCTCGATGCGCTTTGTGGTCATTTGGGACTACAGTTCCCAATGGCCCCCGCTGGGAGGGAGAGTTAGTTCAAGTCAGCGTTTGTGTGTGAAAGACCCAGGAAAGCTCAGTTAAAGCGGGAACGGCGGAAAGGCCTCAAATACGCAAAGCGTGCTTTAGGGGTTCATCAGCTTGCAGCGTGAGTGGGAGATTTAGAGAGAAGAAATAGCCCCTTGCCCCTGGCCAGAGATTGTAAGAGATGAAGTCAATAGCAGCCTGCGTTTATTAACCACACATTTGGATAGTTGTAGAATCTGCAGCTTCTTTCCCCTTTGGCAAAGTGAGCTTCGAAACACCTCTGTTGGTGGTGCCGACAACCCACCTTGCGTGGTTAGGATGTCGCTTGTCAATCCAGGGGGTCGGGTTAATTGCATCAGCGACGGTGGTGGCATCTCAGGAGCACAACCAGGGTCATCGCAGGAGCCTTCCCCGATCTCTCTTTGCCTGAAGCACAGCCGTGCCTCCCGCTTCCTTCGCTGCTTCCCCGTCCTCGTTACCCAAAGCTGGCTGCGGCATTGGCAGACCACGGGGGAGGCTCTCTGCTCCTCGTCCAGAGATCCCCAGAGAGGACTGCGCCTTTACAACAGTCCCTTTCGGGTCTGCTGGCCCTGGACCCTCCCTCTCTCACGGGTTTCCTCCCCTTCTGGCCCTGATCGCAGGGCGCCCGGCCGGCCGTCTGGATGAGTTCTCCAATGCTGCCGCTTGCTCGAACATCCCCCTCTGTGACTCACCTGCTGTTCGAATTTCCCCGCTCCCGCTTATGCATCTGCAGGCAGTCCTTGGCTTTCCAAACACAGTTGCGCCCAAAACTTCTGTGGCATGCTTAAAATCAGATGGAAACAAGTGGAAGCGGTTTAAAGGAGCGAAGCTCAGAAACCGGAACGCTATAGACACATTGGTTAAGCGGCCTGGAGATACACAGCGCTCCTGCCTTGCCCCTTTGCGTTGTCCCCAAGCCAATCCCATCCTTTCAGACTGGCCTTCTTGAATGCCACCTGTAGATATTTCTGTTTGGGTGCAAAATTTGAGTAGATTTTGCTAGCAGGCAGGACAGCCTAACCCTAACCATAAACCTCGGCGTGTAAAATTGCAACAGGTGGGACCCGAGACGGGAGACCATTGTTAGAAGGCCCTAGAAATGTGAACAAGCGGGGGGTGGGCACGCTCTCTGCATGGCAGACCCCGTTCTCCTGGATGCACACCTCTTTTTCCCTTGGTTAGTTGTTGCCTCGGTCGCGAGGAGAGCCAGGCCTTTGAAGATTTCCCTGGTCAAAGATCAAGAGGCTTTTTTTCTTCCTTTTCTTTCTTTTTTATGCTTGGGGATGGGATGGGGCCCGAATTTTGCTTCGTTTCACCCCCCCCTCTCCCCCTTTCAATGTATTTGTTTTTCAGCGTGTTTTTGAAGTTCCCTTTCCTGGCACAACAGCCAAGTCGGTGGAGGAGCAGTGCGCGTCTTGCCTTTTGCCTTCTAGGGGTTGGGGAGGGGAGAGGGCCGGGCCGGCCGACCAAGGGGGAGGAGAAGGAAGTGTGTTGCTGGCTCTCTGGGAACACAAACTGTTCCCCCACTCTGTAAACAGCTGGTGACTCACTGCATAGCTATGGCACTGGAGCGATGCGTATGCTAAGCCATGCTGCGTGTGTGCGTCTACCCCAGGATAGGAACGGTTGCCACTCGCCTTGCACTCGGAAAGGATTCCCGGAGAGACCCCCGCCCCCTTGCCCTGTGCCCTGGCCCCGGCTGCCTGCAGGTGCCCCCTGCCTCCGAGGAGGGGTCCCAACCTTGAGCGGGCTCCTGGGACACCCGGCAACCGCTTGCAAACATGAGGGCAGGAGAGGACAGCTGTAAAGGAGTGAACAAGGATCTGGGAAAAGCTTTGCAAGTCCAAGGTAATCCTACTCTTGATGCCCCCCCCCAGCCCCCCCCCCACTCCTCCTCCTCCTCCTCTTCGTC
>JANHFL010007553.1:30836-44840 GCA_032468155.1 Oxyrhabdium leporinum
GGGATTTGAACCGCTCGATTGAATCAGCAGAAGTGGCCTGCAGTTCAACACTCTAACCACTGCGCCACCTAGGCTTTTCCACCGCATCTCCCAACTACTCAAAAGTTTCACATTTCTCTTGGGTTCGTTTGGAGCTGAACTCATCTCTGGAGGTGGCCTGGGGTCCATGGCTACTATTTTTCATCGTGCTGAAATATCCCTAATTGCATCTCCCAGAATGGACGAGCCTCAAAAGAGAGAACTCCCCACTTGAACGGATGTGCAGGAAGCTAAGGAGGCCCTTGGCTGCTGGAGAGAGCATCTTATAATGGAAGCAGGCCATTCCCACCCTCCTCCTTTGGCCGTCTTCTCCCTAAATAAGTTAGAACATACTCCCAACTTCGTTCGTTTCACCTACCTTCCCTTTTCTTTGGCAAGAAACTGGGGACATTTTTTTTAATCAAGTTTGAGAAACGGAAGGGAAATAAACACAGAATTCTTGCTCATTGGCCCTAGGAAAAGAAGACCTCAGCTGGCCTTTCTGCTTGCTCGTCCCTTCCTCTCCCTTCCTCCCCTCTGCAGTTTCCCTTGAATCAAGTTACCTGTGGCGCTTTCCTTTTTCTCTTGGTACACCTGGCAGGTGAAAGCATAACGGAGAGCAATGGAAGCAAACAGCATCTCAACACAGATGATGAAGTTCTGGTAGCCGGCCGCAACGGTGCCAGCTCCCACCGCCTTCCCATCAATGATCTGAACTTCTGGGATGACCCCACATTTCTCCAAGATGGCCAGGAGCATCCCTGCAAAATAGGAATGGTTGCAGAACATCAGCAAGAGTTCACAAGTAGATTTTCCACAGGTCCAGGAAATGTCTGAAGGAACCTGCGTAATTGTCCCATACCAGAATTCCTCAGAATTACAAGATCCCACCGAGAGGTTTTTTGTTTTTGTTTTAATACTGACAAATTGTCAAAGCACACTAGCAAAATCTGCATGTAGGGTTTGCTCCAACCTAGTTTCCCTCTACTTTTGGGGTGGGAAGGATCCACAAAAAACATATAAGTGTCTTACTAAAGCAAGCCAACGTTTCTTGCAAGCTCATACTTCATTTAATATCTATTTTCCAAGGGATAGAGACCTCTCAAGGCTTTTGTCCTTCTGCACATGTGGGTCTTTCAAAATTTGGAGCTCACCTAGACCATCAGCATTGCTACAAATGAATGACTCTCTCAATTGAAATACCAGCTAGAGGGAGTTAGATTTCTTCAACTTTGCTTTTTCTTTTCAACCATGGAAGGAGCATCTTCTCTCTCTGGGAGTCCACCTCTCTGAGCATGGCTAAGATTGAGAAACACTGGAGTTGGCCCAGGAGGGCGAATGGATTAATAGAGAGCTGGAGTCTCACATTCCAGGTCTTCAGCTCTCCCCACCCAGGACAGGAAGTAGAGCCACTCGCCTTGCCAAAAGGAGAGGAAGATGACCGCCTTGATGGTGAGAAACTTCAGGACCGGCTCAAAAGGTCTCAGGAGATCCATGGTGGCGAAGTAGAAGAGGAAGAGGGCGTAGAGGGCCAGGCTGACCGAGAAGTTGTAGATGATGGTGATGTAGAGGTATCCACTGTGGATGCTGGGAAGCCAAGGCAGAATTCCTCGTCAGGGAGCATTCCCTTTCCAAGCCTGTCACAGTTTCCCCCTCTCCCTCCCCGTCCCCTCCATTCTCACTTGAAATCGCCATCGTGGTACTTCCCAAACGCTTGGAGAATGATGGTGAGGATGGCCATGACCGGCTTGATGATGCAGAACTGCAGGGTGGCCTAGAAAGAAGACGACAAACGGCTCCATTGACACCACCCAGCTTCTGTGCCTCTGTGGTCACCTAAACCCTCAATCCAGACCTCACACTTTGGGTCCAATCTGGGACGGGCAATCTGAGATCCCCCACAAATGCTCCAATCTACCACGGCTTCCACAAATGCCCCTATCAGCCGTGGCTGTTGCTAGGAGTGATGAAGGCTGGTTGGGTGTCCAGCAATCGGGAAAGCAACAGATTCTCCACTTCCACAGTCTGAACATCTGTGGGCAACGACTCTCCAATTTCCCTCTATGCCTGTAAAGGCAGGAGAAATGCAAATATTTCACAGAACCGAGAACATTAATCTGCAAGATTCTGCCGGGGAAAAATGAACTGAAACTGAAACGAGTTTTGGGGGGGAATAAATAAAGATAACGGCTTCCCTGGAAGTGCCATGGATGATGGAGAACCGATTGGCTGTAGCTCTATTCTATGAGGTGTTCCTCACCTGCTTGCAGAACCGAAGAAACCCAATGGAGTAAGACATCCCTCGGAGACAGCAAGTTCCATAGAGACAACTAGAACTAAGAAAAATTGGAGCCATAAATCAGTCCAAGTGTGGGACCCTAAGGCTATATGTTTAGTGTGAAATACTCCCAGCTGTAAGCAAGAGATGGATATACTTAGCGATGGTCAACTTACACAATGGGCTTCCCTCGGATTTCCGCCATGATGGTACTTTCTCCTCCAAGATATTCAAAGCAGAGGCTCAGGAAGCTGTAAATCACAAATGCTGCAAAAAAAAAAGGGAGATTATTTGTTAGATGTTCATCCCACGTTTATTACTTGATAAGTAACTCAAGCCAGCAAAACATATATATTCCTCCTCCCTCCTCTTCCCCACAACAACTCTGTAAGGTGGGCTCAGCTGACCGAGGGACTGGCCCAAAGTCACCCAGCTGCTTTCACGCCTAAGGTGGGACTAGAACTCACAGGCTCCTGGCGATTGGCCCAATGCCACCCAGATGGCTTCCCTACCTTAGGTGGGACTAGAACTCACAGCCTCCTGGTTTCTAGACCAGCGCCTTCACCACCACACCAAACTGGCTCTCAAACATACACAGAGCTCAACACGATGGCAGAAATCGTGACCAATTCACCAGATTTTAAATATGACTGCCTTTCATCCATGAATGTCTATGTCCCTACAAATAGGCTGTCCTTCCTGGCCCCACACCGGAAGAAGACTTGCGCAAGATTTTGCCTTTGAACTTGGGACCCTTCGGCTCCGTTTATGGCCGAATGTCTACCTCCATGCCTGCGTATCTGGAGGACACCCAATTCTCCAGGGACAGCCGTGAATCCCAGCTCACCTTCGTAGCAGTCCCGCATCGAGTCAAAGTAAACATAGTACTGATGGCTGCCGATGAGCAGGAGGCTAAGCCAGGAATCGAAGGAATAAATGGGGACGATAAAGAGAATCCGGATGATGTAACGCTGCTCATTGGGGATGGTGTAATTCTTCAGGTGCAAGTAGATCTGAGAGAAGAGAAAAAGAAGGGAAGAGACACGACACAGGAACAGATGCAGCATTTCCAGGGAGAAAAACATACAGAGCCAGTAAGGATCAATGTGCTGTAACTAGTTTGGCGGGGATGGGGTATTTGTCTCATCCAAAGACCGTCTCAAGATCTGCCCAAAAGAGTTTGGGGAGCTGGAGGACACAAAGGCCACACATATCAGCTTGCGTGGCTTTCAACTTGGCATTAATCCCAAAGGTGCTTTTTCAAGAGGCAACTGGACTTTCTGTTTTTTCCTTGAAGACGTTTCACTTCCCCTCCAAGAAGCTTCTTCAGCTCTCGCATGAGCTGAAGCAGAGCAGAAGAAGCTTCTTGGTGGAGAAGCGAAACGTCTTCAAAGAAAAACCAGAAAGCCTAGTTGCCTCTTGAAAAAGCACCTGTGGGACAACCATGACCTGGATGACTGATAATCTCCATAGATATAACCTGGCATTAGGTGAAGCTTCAGGTCTCCCAGGGCTTCTGGCCTCTAAGCAGCCACGGGAAATCTGGCCTTCCAAAGATGCTTCAACCAGCATAGTCGGTGGTGCGATACTAGGAGTGACAGTTCTATAACTTCCTTCTTCTAAAGGGGACACACTCTGGGTGGAAACGACAAGCAAACAAGCAGCCAGCAATGATAAGAGGGTTAGATCTTGCCAGGGGGGTGATGGACACGACTTCCATCATTTTTCTATAAACTATCAGAATTGAAAAGCAATAGAACGCCCTAGGCTAATATTGGCAGGCCTATAAAAACCTATCTCCAGAGAAAACCCTACTAAACTCGGAAGGCCAAGCTGCCTTACTTGGCAAGTCAAAAACCCTGTGGGGTGGGATGGGTTGTCCGTCCCGTACCCTCCCCCCGGCAGAAAAAAAGCTGCATGAAAAGCCACAAAACCATCAAAACATGGGGTCTCTTTTTCCAAATTGAAAACACTTTCCCCTTCTCTTTCTAAGCAAAACGCATCTTAACATAGAAACAATGCCACAATTCAAGTCCTGCGTGGCCACTAGAAGCTACAGAGAAGTTCTACACTGATAGCTTTGGTCTGGTGGCATAGAAAGCAAGACTCCACAAAACCTGGTCAAACAGCCAAACAGGCTTTTGATAATGTTTCCCCAAATTGATGCCTTGAAGATGTGGACTACTCCCTCTCCCATCTTACGCAGCCACCTGGAAAGATATAGTCCCAACAGGCCCGTGCAGCACTGCCACCCACCTGGTGGAAAGTAAGGATCAGAGCCGTCCAGACAAAGAGTCCTGAGATGGCTTTTGCTGTAGATGTAGTCAAAAAGAGGGATTGGATCTCCTGGGAGTTATTCTGATCAGCCCTTAGCTGGGAACCGTCCTCCACAATTAAATGGCTGGAGACTATTGGCGGAGAGAAGAAATGGAAGGAGGTAGCAACCATGCTGGAGGTCGTTTCTGGGGCTGGAGAAGACCGGTTGGCGTGTATCGTCGTATTCATCTGCTGGAGAGGAGGGAGCAAAGGTGAATGTATTAGGGAGGAGCACCGCGCGAGGAAAACTGCCCTGATTGGGAGGAAAGATCAAGGTGAATTGCTGAAGAGAAGCAGATTATTCATCATCTCCTTGTACGATCTGTCAGGCTCAAGTGATCAGGAACAGGAGCTCTTACGGCTTGCAACAACTCCAAACTGATGACGTGTTTTACCCCGCCCTTGGGCCCAGCCTGCTCATCTCCTACATCCTCTTTTTTATCTCTCTTGACCTCACCTGCTGGTGTTCTCTCCCGTCTCCAAGGAGTTCCATGGGGTAGTTCCAGCCTATGGAGGAGGCTGGTCCAAAGAGAGATTCAACAAGCAAACTTCGCCAGCAAGAGAGAATTGGAATTCACACCCAACAAATCTTACTCAAACTGGACGACTTTGGTCACCCTGCTACATATTGCAAATTTCTTGGCTTTGAGTTACAGAAATGGATAGCCCTCACGATTGCAGAAGGAACAGCTGGAAGCTTAAAATTATCCCGCCATCCAAAAAAACCTGTCTGGCAAAGATTTGAAGAGTCTGACATATCTTTACCTTGTTGGAAGACTTTGCCCATCTGATTAGCAAGTGCTGATCTGATTACATTTGCTTTAGCTGAAACGCTCCTATCTGAACAGACCGCTGCATCCTGTGTTTCTCGCTACAGAGAGAGCTTTAACATACCTTTAATACTCGGAGCAAAACACAGCAAATATTTTACACACAGCCTACTGTAGCTGCTGATGCAGCTGCTTTCAAGAGCCACAGACAAGTGCTCCAAAGCGTTGCAAAGCCTTGACAGTTACATTAATAGTACACTCTGTATTTTAAATTAGAAAGTCACGTGTTGCTCAAAAGTGTAGTAATTGCTGTTATATTTCCCAACTGTTGGGGTTAAAAGGGGGGGCGGGAACCTGTTCCTCTGAGTTTCGACAGAATAGAAACTACAATTTGTTTCTTTGACTTGATTATAGCCTTTGGATTATCCGAGAAGAATAATCCAGTGGCTATTAGAAGCACAAAAGTCTTTCAATTCTGTACCTCTCACTTCTCTTCTTGGTGCCAGGAACTTCTTGCTTCCAAATTCCAAGCAAAGCAAAATAATAACTTGTCCAAGCTTCCAAGACTAAATGGGTGTGGAGTTTTGTCCGGGATATTCTGGACGTCTCTTTCCTAGCATCAAACTAATAATATACTTGTATTTTTAGGGCGCGTGTTCAGAGAGCCCCCAGATTGTCACGTTTCCTCTTTAGCTATCCATTCCTTACATTTCTCCCACCTTCTATTCTAGGCATTAAAACACTCACTCAATTTTTTTTTTCCCCAGAAAGGCATTCATTACAAAAATAACTATGATAGACAAGCAACTAAGGATAAAGACCAACTGCTGCATTTTATTAATCTTTGCTTAGTTGAGCTGCCCATCTTAGCTGGCCAATGACATCAGCCCCTATATAGACATTCTGTAAATCTGAATAAATCTTTTCGCAAGAGGCTTAGGGTTACCACGCCATCTGCTTTTTCAGCCCAAACAGCCCCTAATTTCTTTTCCCCAAACAATCAGAATTTTTCTAACCTTTCCCACTGTCAACTGTCCCTATCTTTCACTTTAGGAAAGCGTTCGAATAGAATTGCTTTTTATAACGATTCTGCAAGAAGAGCAACTTGATCACTTGAGTTTTAAGGCTGCAATCTTGCACAGATCTAGAAAAAGTTGCACCATTGTGACACTTCCCCATCCAGTGGCTGTGCTATAAATCTGGAAAGATTTGTGTGACTAAAACAAAGTCTTTTGAAAAAAAAAAGGACACTCTGCACTAAGATATTCCCTGGAAAAACCTCTCCCTAATTTTCTTCTTCTCATTGCAAGGATGGCAATTTCTTTCTGAAAAGATGTGCCAGTATTACTACTATTTTAAGTCACCTGCCCTGTTTTAAGGACTTCTATTAAAAATAATTACATTTTTAATAAAGGAGCGAGGGCAACTTTTTAAATTAAAAAGGTGCCCATTTCCCTACAGCGTAAGAATGATGAACAGATCAAGGTGTTAGGAGCCCATTACAGCATATCTGTAATTAAGAAATGCTTTGGTTAAGATTCATTTATTCATCCTACAATCTAAAAGACAAAAGGAGCCCCATTCTCAAGGCAGGAAACAATTAAAAAATCCCAGTTCAGCTGCTGTCTGAATATATACTATAAAGATGGACCAGCCCGTGACTGAATAGGGAGCTATTTACTTAACCTGGTGACATCACCGCTACTCAAATCTCTTCATAGTTTCTTCTTTAAGATTATCATAATATACAATACAAATGAAGATAAAGACAAAGAAAAAAAGAAAAGGAAAGACAGAAAGGAAAGAGAAAAAAGGAAAGAAAGAAATAAGGAAAGAAAGAAAAAAAAGTAGGATAAAGGGGGAAAGAAAAAAGCATTAACTTCCAACTTTTTTCAGTGCAGTAAAGTACAAAATAAAATTACAGCTTCCACTTTCTCCTTTTACATATTTAGTATTTCTATACCAAGATATTAATCAACAGATCCTAGAGTCAAGATTTGTTTATGTCTCAAGCACAAATTTCAAAGCGATTTCCAGGTAGAAACAAAAATAGATTTTCTCCAATCAAAACAGTTCCTTTTGCCATCTCTGCTAACCATCTTTTTTAATTCTTTCCATAGTTTTTTTTTTAAATAATTCCCAACATTAAATTTGGCTTCAATGCAAGTGACATTATGAGCCTAGAAAACGTACCATTTCCACCGATGAAAGCAATTGCTTGTCCTAAAAGGAGAGAAAGACCTTCTCCGGGCCAGTAGAAATGTCCACCAACTCTCTTACTTACAACTTTATCCCTTTGCTTTGCCAATTAACCCAAGCTTTGACATATTCCGTTACCTACTCGATGGATCCAGGCTTCGAGCGTTCTTTTCAAACCAAAGGACGGGTTGATAAATTGCCACTCTCGTGAGCTTTCCAGACACACAAATCTATGTTATGAATCCACCAGCTTTATTTATGCCCTTTTCAGCTGCTGGGAGAAGACCCTCTGGGGCAAGACACATGCTTACTCACCCCCGTGTGGTAGACGATGCAAGCGTTTCAGTTGTCTTATGCTTACAAGTACACGGGAGCCTAAAAATACACCTCTCCCTACTCTTAGGAGGAGGGGAGGGGAGGAGAAGCAGGGGGTGGAGGGATTCAAGGATCTGAGGAGCAACTCCAGCTGATGGGTAGGTGGTTGATTGGTTGAGCAGTTCCTCAACCAGAAGCTTTGAGCTCAACTCCAGTAACTACAACATTGGACGATGCAATGAGGTTATGCAGATTCTCCAGCCATCAGCTGACCACCAGTGTCCTCCCCAGGCTCAGATGTCCTGTTCAGTCAACACTTGGCTCTCCTCTGACCGTTGGAGAGCCGGCCAAGGAAGGAGCTTAGGTGCAAGGTACACGCTGGTACTATCACAATATCAAACATTAACAGCTTGCGAACAAGGTGAAGTTGGCAGGGAAAGAAAGGCGCAAAGGACCCGGATAGCATTCCCGTCTTCCTTGTTTCCCATCCAAGAACACAAAGCAGTTCTGCCAGCTGGGAGAACCCCGAAAGCTACTTTAAAGGAATAAATAATCCAAAGAGACCCGCACTAGAAGAAGTGGACAGAGAACGACGGAAGCTACTGTGAAAAAAAAATAGTTTTGAAGTCCCCAGAAGATTCTCTGCCTTTTCTGCTGTTAAAAAGGATTCTTATCTGTTCCCCTGAACCCAGTTTTGGGGTGGCAGGAGGTTCTAAGGGAGTCCAGACCAGGAAACCCAACTGGGTAAAGAGAGCTATCATTTGCCTGGGAGAACACGAGCAACTCCTTAACACGTCAGCTGCATCCGCCTGAGATACCTTTGGAAGGAAAAACGGTCCAGCAGGCTTCAGCCTAGCTCAAAACAGCCTCTACAAACTTCCCTGTAACGTTTCTTAATCACAACCGGGCACCGGGACGCTCATTTGCAGCCGCCTTGCTTACCCACGGTGCCATTTGTGGCTGTAAGCTGAGGACTTCCTGTATTCTGGACATTATTCTCGCTGCCCAGGTAGCCGCAGCAAGGCGAGGAGGAATATCGGAGGAGCGCGCATCGCTCACCTTGGCTCTCGTGGGCCCACCAAACCCGTTGTGTTGCTTTAACATGCGCGGCCCGGCACGAGAGCCCGCTCAGCCGGTGCTGGGCCTCGGAAGCCCAGCAGCCTCTTCTCACCTACCGTCAGCCGGATTCTTGCCCTGTGAGCGAAGCAGGTGGGGCTGAGCTCCACCCAGGGCCTCTGTTTATTCAGAGCGAGGGGCTGAGCTTCAGTGGCTCATTGGCCAAACAAGCCGGCTCAGTTGAACTTGCTCTAGCCTGGGGCAGGACTGGTGTCTCAGCACCTCCTTTGCTTAATCAGCAGCAAGCAAACTCCTCAAGGGTTTTAGGTGGGGCGGGCAAGGGGGCTGGCCTCTCGGAGCCCTTAACCGGGATTCCTGTAGGCCGGTATAAAATCCCTCCTTCCCGTTGGCTCAGATGGGCTCTGTGGTTTTCTTGGATCAACAGCGGCGCAATATAATTTGCAGGGATTGTCGCTAGGATTTCCCATTCTAGATACCAGGAGACAGTGAGTTCTAATCCTGCCTTAGGCAATGAAGCCAGCTAGATGACCTTAGACCGCTCACCGGGAGATGAAAAATTCTAGTCCCACTTTAGCCATACAGATAAGGTGACTTTACAGCACAATCTCCAACACCACCTTTACACAGAAATAACTGCTATCAGTTCCCATTGGGCTTGCCCTCAGTCTAATGCCGTAACAATCCTCACTACTTGTTTGGGACACACCTTATCAAACTCCCAGGAATTTACTTTACTCAAGTCTATTGTGTGAAGGCAGACCGAGGGATTATTTTATCTTTCAGTCTGATCTGCTGCTAGGTTCATTCCGCAGAGCATTCTTTAATTGTAAAAATACGGCCAGATGTCCTTAATGCCATATTCTCATGCATGTCTACATGGTAGAGTTTTTTTTAAAAAAATATTTAATTGATATAGCCGGCCTCTCTCAAATAAGTGACTCTGGGCAACCCATATAACAAAAACATTGAGTTAAAAATGGGATGCAAAAACTGTCCGCTGTTTATTTTGCCATGAAAATCTGCATTTTTAAAGTCGGAGCCCGTTGTGACTTGCTCCGCAGATTGTGCTACAAAACAGCCATAGGCCTGAATTGCGTGTGAACCCAGTCTATAAACTGAATTGAGCTCTCTGGATGGGCGACTTCTACCTGAGTCTCAGGTTTGTCCAAATTCAAGTCCTCGCTTTTGCAGGTTGTGAAGAATAATACTTTGAAAAAATACTTTGCAAGGAATAATACTTTTTAAAAATGTACTGTGCCTTAGTTGCCCTCTTGATAGCAAGATAGATTGATTTATTTAAATTTTTAAGCTGCCTGTCCATCTCTCATCTCTCTCAGACACATCTGTCCATCCATCCATCCATCTATCTATCTAGGTTTTCTCTGTTCCTTAAAGAGCGTAAAGTACTTTTCTGTCCTTCGTGTTAAGAAGGCTCGTTTCTCTTCTTGGTCAGCGCCCACCCCCTACTAATAAATCAGATAAAACTAAAAATGAAGATGTACATTAAACCTTGGAAAATCGGAACACAGACCTGCTTACCTCGGTACTGGAGCTCTGTTTACCTTCGTGGTTCTGAAAAGTAGACAAGGCTGGTGTGAGTCTTCTAGGACGAATTTACTCTATACTTCCTACGCGGTTGCTCCCAGACCGATACAATTTCAATTTAAGATTAAAGTTCTTGCTCGGCTGACCCAACCCGCCGCCAGCCTCGCCCCGTTTCCCGGCTTCGCTCCCTCCACCGACTTGGAGCGCCCTGAGTTCGTTCTGGAACTCACCTGCCCGGCATCCCGAAGCCGACCGGCGAGGGGTGCGAACGCTGCGGCCCCCCGATTCCTCTTCTTCCCAGGGGCAACCCCGAGATTTGCGCTGGGAAGCGCAGCCGGGACGTTTGCGCGAGTTCCCGTGCTTTCCCCTGGCCGGAGCGCCTCGAGACGCCAGCTTCTCCCCCTTCTCCTCCCTGCCTCCTCCCTTACCTGTGCCACCTGCCCGATCTACGGCCCCGGAAGCGGCCGTCCCACCTGGCGCGCCGCCCGGCCGCTTCCTTCTCGCTTTCTCAGCCGGCTGCCCGGCAGCGCCTTCCCCGGAGACTCCTCCTCTTCCCTCTCCCTGCCCAGCTCAGTGGGGTGGGGAGGCGGCCAGGCTTACCTTACCGCCCCTTCGCCTCCGGGCACCGGGACTCGTGCCAGGCGATCTCTGACCGGGCGGGGAGGATTTGCGCCGCTCGCCTGCCGAAGCTGCGCTCTGCGGCTCCGCGCTAAGACAGGAACGGGCGCTTGGAGAACTTCCCCCCCCTGGTGCGAATCCAACCCATCTCGTGGGCAAGCTAGAGTTTGTGCTCAGAATAACAGACGTGGAAGGAACCTTGGAGGTCTTCTAGTCCAACCCCATGCTCGAGCAGGAGATCGTGCACCATTCCGGACAAATGACTATGTCCAATCTCTTTTTGAAAACCTCCAGTGATGGAGCACCCACAACTTCTGGTGGCAAGCTGTTCCACTGGTTAATTATTCTCACTATCAGGAAATTTCTGCTTCATTCTAGGTTGCTTCCCTCCTCAATTCGTTTCCATCTGTTACTTCCATCTGTTACCAGCCTGGCTCAGGAATTCTGGGAGTTGAAGTCCACAGGTCATCCAATTGCCATACCTGCCTTCCCCGGGAATAAAGGTGCAGCGGACTCAAAGATTTAAACCTAGAGAACCAGTGAAGGGTAGCCGTTAAGGCCAGAGGCCACTTGGTCAATCCCTCTCTCAGTTCTAGGAAGCAGGCAAGGGCCAACCATTTTGGAAATCTTGCCAAGAAAAACTGCAGGGACTTGTCCAGCTAAGTCACCTCCCCTTCCCACGTTAATTGCTGAAATCCAAGTTTCAGTTTGTTATGTTTTCCGTCTTTCACGGTCCCATCCAAACTTTCTCAATCTTGGCCCCGTTAAGATGTGTGGACTTCAACTCCCAGAATTCCCCAGCCAGACATGATCATCAACAAGTTAGGGTGGAAACAATACTTTTTAGCTTTCTTTTAAGGAGTCAATTAGACAGACCAACATTATTGTAAACATATTGCAATTCCTTTATTGTTTTACTCAAGCAAGAACAAAATACTGTAGTTTCAGAAGATGGCAGCAAAGTTATTCTGAATTAATTCGGCTTGCTTTCAGAATGGGAAAGGATGGAGGGGAAACACTCAATAGGAGGATAGTCGAATACTATTTGTGATCTGAACTACTTCCGATGTGCTATAAAACTGAAATGTAAGGGAAAAAATGGAGGAGGGTAAATATTACAGATGGGAAAAACCTGCATCCTGTTCAACTCTTGAAACTTCCATGAATTTCTGCAGAAAAAAATCCAATTAACTAGGAAAACCTGCTGTAAAATTTTCTGGGCTAATTTCTAGGTAGGTACAACATCAAACTTTTTAATGATTACAGCAGGTTTCTGAACAGATATTTGTGAATGTTTATGAATCGACATGAATCGACACCCGTTGTGTCAACTTACCCACAAATGTTCATTATCAAGGTTCAAAATAAGAGTTATGAACAGGAAAAAAGTTAGGGTGTACACCAAGGGGGTCCAACCTTGGCAACTTTAAGACCTGTGGACTTCAAAACCTGATTTTAAGACCCGTGGACTTCAACTCCCAGAATTCCCCAGCCAGCACAGAATTCTGGGAGTTGAAGTCCACAAGCCTTAAGGTTCCCAAGGCTGGACACCCCACTGTACACAATCAAGTTTGCATCCAAACCAAAATTAACCTCAGCCAAACGTCTCTGGCATCCAAAGGATTCTTCTGGTCTGCCATCACCACACTCGACATTGATGGATGAGTTCCTTCAAAGTCCGGATGCTTCCGATGCTTTTGTCCTTCAGAGCCATGGCTAGTAGAACGGACTTGTTGCCCGCTTCCTGAGACACCGAGGCCACCAGATGCTTGGCGGAGATGTGGACGAGAGGCTGAAAGCAAGCCAAGAAGATCTTTAGAGAACATTTCTGCCCAACCTCACTTTCTCCACCTCTTCCTCCATGGTGTGGGGCCATCTGGCTAAGCCACCAAGAAAGCTGGTGGACTCCCAAGAAAACGAAGGAAAGAAAAAAGGAGGAAGGAAGCAAAGGAAGGTACTTGGAGGTTAAACTAAGGTACGGGTGGGAGGAAGAATACCTCATCTTTGCCAAGGAGAACTTTTGTGGTCCACAAAGGTCTGCTGATCCCGTCAGGTACTGCATCAGGCTCCACTGAGACCAGAGTCCCCATCTTTCCATACTGGGTCACCACCACCAGGATCGTGGCTCCAAAGGTGGTGCATACCACCTCTGTCGGGATGCCCTGCACGACTTCTCTGGCCTGCTTTGAGACCGGGATGGGTTGGGTCGCCATAGCAGCAATCGGTCCTTGCCTTAAAGGAAACCATCAGTAAGAAGGACGCAACATCTCAAGATGCTTTCAAGCCAACGTCTCCGGGAGAGAAGGCTAAGCTCCTGCTTCGTGGGCAGACCGCCCTTGATTTTGACTCTGGTTCTTCACAGTTAACTTGGCAATAAGGAGACAAAGAAAAAGTTTGCTTGGCAAAAAATTCTTAACCCCTGAACTGTTTTAAGCATCATGGCATGGTGTTTCTGTCTATCTGGATTTTCTTCCTTCCTGTTTCCACCTATCACCTTCCTTCCTTCCTTCCTTCCTTCCTTCCTTCCTCTCAACAAGAAAGCAAAATCCATGGACAGGTAAAGCCACTTTCACTATCGCTTGTCCTGAAAACCTTAAGTCGCCCTTGCCTGGGTCCCAAAAATCTGCGTTCACTTTCTCTCCTTTTTACAACGGGCTCATGTTCAAGCTGGCTCGGCTCTTTCGCCCAGCCCGAAACCACGACCGGCGCCTCGGGCCAACCCGGAACCCGCGCGCGGCGAGCCTCGCCAAGCCCAGGGATGGGGGTGGGGGAAAGGGGCGCCTTAGCTCGCAGGCTGCCGCCTTCGCCAATGGAAGCGGCGGAGGCGCGCCAGAAGGCCCGAAAGCAAAACCCTCCCGAGGCGCGCAG
>JANHFL010007554.1:0-43245 GCA_032468155.1 Oxyrhabdium leporinum
TCTCTCTCTCTCTCTCTCTCTCTCTCTCTCTCTCTCTCTCTCTCTCTCTCTCTCTCTCTCTCTCTCCTCTCTCTCTCCATGGGTGGTACATCCTGGCGGAGTAAGTAGAAATCGACCTGGCCTGGAACAAGCACCGGCTGGGTCATGGGTTGTAATAAAGTGGGACATCCCAAAACCACTGATGAGAACCCAAGGCCCACAGCAATGCTCAACTGCTTGCTTCAAGTGCAGAAGGGGCCTGCAAAGAAACTCACCAAGCCACCGCCGCAGACCCAGGAAAGGGCCCTGGAAGGAGTACAAGTCATAGAGTTTTCCCCACTCCCCAGGGGTGGCAATGGAACTCCAACCAACCCAGCAGTGGGCTCTGGGGAAACCAAAACCGACTTCGATGATGATTGGTAAGTGGCCCTGTCAACCTGGTGACCATCCCCATAGAACTAGTGATCCAATTCTCAGGACTCAAACCAAGCTTGCCAACCCTCTTGGACTCAGATTGTACCAGATGCCTGGTCAACCCGGTCCTAGTTGAGAAGCTAGGGGTCACACTCAAGCAGCTTAAGTTGCCAGTGGCCTTCTGTCCGCTGGATGTGTCTGTAGTGGGGGGAATACCAGTGATGTTCATCATTGAACTGGTGGAATTGAGGATGGGAGCATATACCAAGATTCTGAATTTTACAGTGGCCCCTGGCATGGAGAGACCACTGGTGCTGGAGCTAGCATGGTTGCTGAAATGGACCCCCTATGTGAACTGGAAGAGGGGGATGTTAAAAATATGAACCTGGGGAAAAATCAGAGGAAGGCCCAGGGGGCCCAGGACTCCGGACAGGAGATGGGAGCCCAAGAGCAGAAGGAAGCAAACCCTTGAATCCCCAAAGAGTACCAAGACTTATGTGAAGTATTTAGTGAAAAGGGGTCATACATGCTCCCACCCCACAAGCCCACTGACTTTCAGAGAAATCCTACCAAGGATTATCCAAACCCAAGCTACACTCAATGACCCCTAGGGAACTGGGTGAACTACGGACCTTCATTGACAACAATCTAGAACAAGTGTTCCTCCAACCAGCCCGACCCTGGGTAGCTGCCATGGTTCTGTTCCAAGAAAAGAAAGATGGGTCCTTTCATCTATGTGTGGACTATAGAGGGTTAAATGCTGTCTGTATGGAAAATGTTTACCCCCTGCCCCTAATGAAAGAAACGGAAAAATCTTCACAAAGCTAGACCTGCAAGAAGGATATTATCGAGTTAGGATCAAAGAGAGACATGAGTGGAAGACAGTGTTCAACTGCCCTTTAGGATGTTTGCAGTTCGAAGTCCTCCCATTTGGACTGCAAGGAGCCCCTGCAGTCTTCATGCTGCTGATAAATGAGGTGCTGCACAAACATGTATACAAAGGGGTGCTGGTATATTTTGTGATATTTTAATCTATACTGAGACTATGGTGGAGCATGTCAGGCTGGTGTGGGTAGCACTGAAGAAAGTTTGTGCTGCCAAGCTATATGCTAAACTTTCTAAATGTGAGTTCCATCAAAGCATCTTAGGTTACCGCATGTCCCATGAAGGGATAGAAATGGACAGAGAGAAACTCTGTGTAGTACTGGACTGGGTTACACCCCACACTAGGAAACAACTGCACAACTTTTGGGGATTTGCAAACTTCTATCATCATTCCCTCATTCGCACAAATCACTCTCCCCATCATGAACTTGATAAAAGCAAAAGGGGGGGGGATGCCCAAGCCCAGCCAGCTATTCCAATGGACAATGGAATCTGAAGCAGCATTTGAGAAACTTAAATGCCTGTTTGCAGCCGAGCCAGTCCTAAAGCACCCAGACCCAAAAGCTCCTTTTGTCATCCAAGCTGATGCCAGTGATGTGGCTGTGGGGGCAGTCCTCCTACAAAAAAACCTGGAGGGGGCCTTGCAACCATGCGCCTACACATTCAAAAAATTCACCAACACCGAGCATTGGTGGGCCATTTGGGAAAAAGATGCATATGCAGTGAGATGGGCATTACTTACACGGAGACACTTCCTGGAGGGGACTAAGGCTCCTTTCAAGGTTTGGACAGACCACAAAAATCTAGTGGTCATAACCCCCCCCCCTCCCCAATCTGTTGCCCAAACAAGTCTGATGGGCACAATACTTTAATCATTTCAATTTCACTCTGAAATACCCTGGGGGGGGGGGGGAGTCTTAGCTGACACACTATCTAGAATGCCTCAGCATAATAGATCTAAGCCAGAAAGAATCAGACCAGTGATCTCTTCACACCAACTAGCAGCACCAATAACCACCAGGGCACAAATGAAAGAGAAAGCCCCCAAAACAGAAGGTATTGAAGCCACCTGAAAAGGGACTATGGAGGGAGACGAATGGGTCCAGAAATATAGGATGAGTGCACCATGAGAGATGGTTTGGCATGGATGGGAGCTGAACTGTATGTACTGAAAAACCAGAGGCTGTTAATTCTAGAGAAAAGCCATGACAATCAACTGTGGGACATTTCAGGTTTGTAAAAATGGTCCATTTGGTCAAATGACAGTTTTGGTGGCCATCATTTAAAAAGGACATTGAAGGGTACGTGGCAAACTTCCCAGTATGTGCCTCAGACAAATGATGGCAAGGGAAAACACTAGGGCTCCTTCAAACAGTAGCAGAGCCTAGTGCTCCATGGAAAGAAATCTCTATGGAATTTATTGTAGAACGCCCTGACAGCTCAGGAAATACAGTGATCTGGGTTGTAATGGACGTATTCTCCAAACAAGTGCATTTCGTACCCTGCCAAAAGATCCCGTTCACCTGTGCCTTGGCTAAACTTTTCATTCTATATGTCTATAGCACAGTGAGTAATCTCGGATCATGGAGTCCAATCAGGGGTGGGCTGCTGGGGGTTCGCGGGCGTTAGGATGGACCCTTAGTGAAGATTCTGCACGGATCGCCGAACCCCCAAATCTCACTCCTGGCTTACTCCATTCCTACTTATTAAGTTCAAATCAGCAGTTTAAAGGTCTGTAGAGATAGTACATGGGATTTAAATTGAAAAGTTTGAAAGTTTTTTTTCATCTGTGATCCTTAGCAGAACCCATCTCTTTTTTTTAGTGACAGGTACATCACAGAATAAGGACGTGTTGTCTGACTGTGAAAACAACATAATAAGAGTACTTGTATCATGTCCTACAACAGTGTTTCTCAACTAGGCAGTTTTAAAAATTCTGGGAATTGAAGCTCACACTTCTTAAAGTTGTCAAGGTTGAGAAGCATTATCCTAGACATACAGCAGACCAGGCTCAAATAAGCATCCCATTAGGTTATAAACACCAGTAAGGAATGGTTTTTTATGAGGAGAAATAAAAGCTGCCCTCTGATATTAGATGCAGCCAGTATAAAATCTTAATTATGTCAGAAGGATAATGGAAAATTCTTAGCCGATTTTTCTGATTTGTAAGAGATCACATGTTATTTGGACTGACTGACAAATTATTTGGTTTCTAGTATATCCAAATTTGTATATTGGAATGTAATTAATGATCTCTCAACAATAAGGTGGGACACCAAGATCTCTGTCATAGTCACTACTCTTGAGCCTGGTACTGCTTATTCTATATCTGTACTTTTGGTTTTTCCTTCCTAAATGCAGGACCTTACTTTTCTCGACTGCATCTTGTTGGATACGGCCCAATGTTCCAGTCGGTCAAGATCTTCTGAATGTTGAGTCTATCTTCAAATTGTTGATGTGTGAAAGTTGGATGAGTTTCCTTCTATCCCCTCATCTAAATCATTTATGAAGATATTGAAGAGCACTGGCCCCAAGACAGAACCTTGAGGTTTATTTATTCTAACCTTTCTCTATCCACTGCAGGATGAAGGCCTCTTTTGCACGTTTCCAACCAATACAGTCTTGAGCTTTCTTTTGCCAGCTGGGCCCACAATACTTGCTGATATTGTCACTCCATCTTGTTTTAGGTCTCTTTCAAGCTTTTTATCAAGTGGGATCCATTCCATGACTGTCTTGGTCCACCTGCCATCAGTTCCTCTAGCTATGTGACCAGCCCATTTCCATTTCCATTCTTTTTCTATCCTGAATTATTCCAGGTGAAACAATCATTATTGTTCATTTGTGGGTTTTTGGGTGGAATAGTAAAATAAAGGCACAATACAGAATTCTATCCTTTTTTCCTGAAAGGACCAAGAGAGAGAAAAAAAATTCACTGAATCATAGCCATGGAGAAAAATTTTAGGGCTACTATTTGTGAGCTGCAAATATTGACTTAAGCTTACCAAAACTAAGTGGTTCTGAATATTAGCACACCGCCCACCTCCCCCCAAGATCTGGGGATTTTCCATCTTTAATCTTAGATGATGATATACTTCCACATGTCTTTGTACGTGTTCTATATTGATTAGGTGGACGTTAACTTGTTTATTTATATTGTGTTTTTATTTTGTTATTTTTTGATAATGTGAGCTACCCAAGTCATTTTGGAGTTGGGCGATGTCTATCTAAATAATTAAAAATAAATAAAGCTGAATCATAAGCAAATCTACCCAAACCAATCCTTCAGCCTACTTTGCAGCAACTTTTTTTAAAAAGGGAAGCTATAATTTCAAATCCACGGTTTCACATAAATTGCCATGTTTTGGAATACATACATGAAGGAAAGAATCCCAGCCAAGTACTTTATCTTTTGTTAGGCTTCAATGCCAGTTGTCAATGTCATTCAGCTTTCCAAATTATTTGGATGCTGTTCACTGAGAACCACAGCTGTGCAAGCAACAATGGAGTGAATAAGCCTCCAATTTGGTGTTTCTAATGAGAGCAAGAAATATTCCTTGTGAAACTTCACAGTTAATGTGTTGGACTGTCCCAATTGGTGCTAAAAAATAATAATGTGATACACAGTGTCCATATCTTTAACTTACATTGCTTTCCTGTTCCATATGAGAAAGCAGACAATGCAGCTTACAAAACATAAACAGCATCAAAAATAAGGGCTCTTCTGAACAAAGAAGGATCAATCAGCAAAGTAAGATGAATGTATGTAGATGTATGTAGATGGTTCATGAACAAGTGGCCTTCCTTCCTTCCTCCTTCCCCCCCCCCCCCATTGAGGAGAAAGTTAATAGAGAAAAGTTCTTCCTAACAGTCCAATTTTCATTACATTTCCCAGTAACTGAATGGTTACTGCTATCTATCTAGCAGGCTTTCCCAAACTGTGTGATGTACTTTACTTTTGGAGGTACAAACAAATTCCAGGGGAGAAGTGAATAATCTTTTAGTTATATTGTAGTAATCTACTTTTCATAAAGTTTCATTTTTTTGTTTCAGTTGTTCATTTGTGTTCATTTTGGTGTCTAATTTTTTTAGGTGAGATATGTACATTAAGATTACACTAAAAGGAGTTTTGACAACAAAATGTGTAAGAACCCCTGCCCTAAAGAATAGCTTGATTACCTCACAACTTTATCTTTCCTCAGAATATACATGTGTAAATAAACATCAATTTTTATATTTTTTATTTCCTTAGAAATAGAATACAATAACAGAGATGGAAAGGACCTTGGAGGTCTTCTAGTCCAATCCCCTGCTTAGGCAGGAAACCCTATACCATTTCAGACAAATGGTTATCCAATCTCTTCTTTAAAACTTCCAGTGTTGGAGCATTCACAACTTCTGGAGGCAACTCGTTCCATTGTTCTGTCAGGAAATTTCTTCTTAGTTCTAGGTTGCTTCTCTCCTTGATTAGTTTCCATCCATTGCTTCTTGTGTTGCCCTCAGGTGTTTTGGAGAATAGCTTGATTCCCTCTTCTTTGTGGCATCTCCTGAGATATCAGAACACTGCTATCATGTCACCCCTAGTCCTTCTTTTCATTAAACTAGACATGCCCAACTCCTGAAACAGTTCTTCATATGGTTTAGCCTCGAGTCCCCTAATCCTCTTTGTTGCAAGAGTCTCAACATCTTTTTTACATCGTGGTGACCAAAACTGGATGCAGTATTCCAGGTGTGGCCTTACCAAGGCATTATAAATCCTCTGCTGCATCTGTGATTTAGTAAATAAATACAGCAAACCTATTACAGTACTCAAAAATTCCACCACCACTGATATGGGTGGCATAAAAAATACAGTGATAAATAGAGTGTGACTTTAAATATGCTTTAGTCCATTTTGAAGCGAAGAAAGAAAAGAAAATTACATCAATGTGAAGCAATAGAGATTCATGTCAAACTATGACAATAGGCCACATGCATTTGTGATTCAAGGTGACATTGTGTGAGGGAAAGCTATGCTGTATCACAAGATTACAAAGCACTGGAAAATATGTAATAATACGTGTCTTGTTCCAATCACTGATTCAATGAATCAGAATCAGCTGCTGGAAGGAAGGTTTTCTAAGTCAGGCCAAATAAGCATATGAAAGTATGGTTAAAAATGTGGAGTATGTTACATTTTTAAACATTAAAAAATGGTATCATTTTCTAGATTTATTATGTAGTTCATTCTTAATTTTTTTCTGTTGTTTCTTATCCTGCTCATGAATACATACCCAGATGCTTTTGGGAGGCCCACTTGAACTTCCCTGTGGCACAAACATGCCTCAACAACCTCCATGTCCTTATGATATTGCCTTCATCCAATCACCATACTTGAAGCAGCCATAAGTGATCCTTTATTGGTGGTAGTGTTTTCCCCCATTGTGACCTGAGGATTTTTGGATATACTATATTCTGTTAGCTAGAATGTGGGAGTATTTGTTTATTTATTCTTTTAAATGATCTATATGGTTATATACCTCAAAACAGTGCATAGAGTTAAAAACAGTTTAAACAATCCAACCCATAACATCTGAGGTGGCAAGCAGCAATTCCAACTGGTCAGTAAACAACATAAACCAGTTCAGTTTGCTTAACTTCATAGCCCAAATTCCGGGGGAGAATAGTGAGTCTTTAATTCATTACAAAAGACTAAGAGGGTAGATTTCATAGGTCTCTTGAGGAATGCTCTTCCACAAGGAATGGATTAGCTCCGCACTTATGGATCAGTTTAGGTAGTTCAGGCACACTGTTTCCTCTTGAATCCCTGGGCATGGCCTACCAGAGGTTTTCCATTTTGGAGAGGAGGAAAATCCAAACTGGACTTGATCTCCATTCATGTCTCTGATCCAGGTGAACTAGATACTCACCCAGGAGACCTAGATTGGCCTTAATAGCAACAGATCAGTGGAGGTGAATAGGTGTTGCCTCTTTCTGAGCTGCCCAATTCTCCCTCCACCTCCCCCCATCTGTTGTTTGGATTGCTTTTCAGCACAGTTTTAGCATTCTTCTGGAATAACACTCTGCACATATGCAGCTGCTTTTGAACATGGGTACAGCATGTTCTAAGATAGCATTAAACCTGTGTTCAGCAGGAGCCCAACTGCCAGCTGATATCAGTGGATAGTTAGGCTCCCTTTGAATATATCCACTGGGACAAAACCAGAAGAAGTCTAGATAGATGGCTAAACCCACCAGTCCAGCCACCTGTTTACTACCTCCTCTTCCAGCAGCATCTCATGTTAAGGAGAGTGATTGTAGGTATTCACCACTTACAGATGATGTGTGAGGGGAGAGCAAGGAAATAAATCCAGCAAATAGTCCTCAGTTGTAGCGAGTAAAGATGATGTCCTCGAAAGGTATTCAAAATATCTGCTACCAAGGCAATGTTCAGATAAATGAGATTCAAGTACAGGACAAATAAGCCATTTATGAAAATGCCTCAGGCAGCCCTTCTCAGCCACAATTCTCATGATGAGGGAGGAAGGGAAGCACCAATCCATCACTTCAGATTCATACTAAACATTTGACATGGCAGAAACAACAGAAATGTGCTCAAGCTACTTTGAAAGCGAACTCACCAAAACACCAAAAACCATGGTGTTTTTTTAGCTAAGATTCCCCGTGTCAGTTTCTAATGTGTTCATCATCCAAGCCTTGCCTCCACAACCCTTTTCAAGGAAGAGACCTTTTAGAAACTCTCTGGCCAATGCCTGTGAACTGAGCCTAATGCTTTGTCTATTCAGTGTTTCCAAGTCTTGGCCATTTGAAGATGGGTGGACCTCAACTCCCCATGGGGAATTCTGGAAGTTAGTCCACACACCTTCAAGTGCCCAGGGTTACAAAACCCTGATCCAATCTCAACCTCACTCCTGTCTCAGACCTTCTCTGATTAAAAAGTCTGATCTTATTATACCACAGGCATCGGCAAGTACTTTCCTAAGTGATCAGCTTGAATTCAGGAAATTTTAGCTGCCTGGGTTTAGTTATGGGAGAAGAACTGGCTGTTTCCCATCCATTTTAGGGATCTAGAACCAAAAGCAAAAATGTAGACATTCAATACCTGGTGGTTTAAACTAGGGGGAAAATAATAGTATTTATTGACAGGATATTAATGTCAATGAAGGAATACTAAACTGGTAGAGAATCCCAGAAATATGCTACTAAATTCTCTTTCATGCTAATTTCTTTAATCTCTTCACCCTTGAAATTTAGTTCCCATCCTTGTCTAAAGGATTCGTGGCAGTAATTGCAGGTTTCACTGAATCATAACAAGTTATTAGTTGAGGGCAAGTTGTCTCTTCCTATTTGTCTTCTCTATTCTCATTAGGAGAATGATATCCTGGTACTTAAAGTGTAAAGTTTTTACTTTTTTTTTTTGTAAATTTCTGTTTAGGACTATAAATGGATCAGCAGCTGTTTGTTGCTGCTGGAGAAGAATGAAGAGTTAAACTGTTGAAGCTCACATGATTGTTTGCAAAAGTGTTTTCCTAAAAAAGGAAAGACGCCAACTGTCAGTGCCAAAATAACCCAAGAGACCCAAAACTCAGAGAAGATGACAAAGCAAAAGGAACTAGTGTAGAGTTAAGGAGGCTTAGCCAGACAGTGCTACCCTCTGAGTGACTGGATTTTGTTTTTCTAGCTCATTCTTTTGAGGCTTGGATGCATAAAAAGGAAAGTGAGTGGTCTCGATGCTCCAAGCTACTACAAAGCAGAGAGGGGAGGGATTTGTGAAAGCAGAAGGGCTACATGGAAGCATGAAATAGAAATGGAGTAATGCAGAAATAGTGGAGGAGGCAAGGCAGCACCAGTTGGGAGGGAGAAACAACGGTGGGCAGGGGATGCTCTGCCAATCGGATCCATCAGCATTTCCCCATTTCACACATGCTTGGGCTTCTGTAAATATTTAGAGTCTCCATCCATCAGGAAATTGAGTCAGCAACAAAACTGGATGCCCCCCAAGCCCCTCAAGGTGGAAAAAATGACACCATTGCTTCTTAATACCATCAGGCTGACATCAGCATCCTTGGCAGGTGGCGATTGGCCACGCAGCCTAGCCAATGGAAGAACTCCTCAAACCGGAGGAGGGGGAGAGTGCCAGAGCAAAGAGTTTTTAAACTCTTGCAGGGAAAGCTCTGGAGACTCAGACCTGACGTGCATCCAGGGAAGCCGAGTACCACACTGAGCAACAACACCACACGCCCCCTCCTCGTCATGTCTGCAACACATTTCAACAGGGGCCCAGCTTACGGCATGTCAGCTGAAGTCAAGAGTAAGGTAAGATGCTAGGTGTTTGTATGTGTGTGAGAGAAAGATTTTGAGTACCCCGTGGAACGGTACTTTTTCAAGTTGGGGATGGGATTGAATCAATCATAGGACTGGAGAAGTGCAAAAGACTGTTTGCCTCTATGAAAAATCTAGGCACGAAGAGGGAGAAATGCCCTGCTTTGGTGCAGCTCCTCTCAAGCATTCCAAGCATTTCACAGACATCCTCCCCTTTCAGTCTCCATGTTTCAAACTAATGTTCTCCTGTATCCTAATGCCAGTAATTACAGGCAAGAGGTGGACTGAGGCTGGGAAAACTGTAGAGTAAACTTTGGAGCAGGCATAGAGAGAATGGAATACTGAAAAAAAATAACTGTTAATACCCATGAGCTGCGTTTTTACTAATCCTATGTCTGGAAAGTTATGATTATACCCATTTTACAGATACAGAACAATAGATATGATGTAACTTTTGGCCCTCAACAGTGTAGAAAGAGAATATACACTTGAGGGTTCTGATTCTCTGTTTCAAGATATTTATAAGGTCTGTTTGTTGAACACTCAGAGGATAGCTTTTGGTCATGTGAATAAACATTCCAGCCAGTGGAGGTTTATAGCTGTGCTTTAAATATTAAGTAATGGCCTTTGAATGCAACAAACCTCACTTCCAGACAAAGCCCAGGATTTTGTATCAACACATAATTCCAATCCCTGGCCCAGCATCATTCCGTCCCATGAAAGTTGTTCACTAATATGAACAATATATTAGGGTGGCACCAGGTTGGGGGAATGCTAGGCACCTGTCACAATTACAGAAGCAGTTTAAAAGAGCTAAATATAAAATTAGTTTTTATAGTGAGTTCTGTGTTAAGTACACAGAACTTAATTCAAAATAAGTCAGCTTTAGACTCTGATTTCTTTGCTGTTGATCTTTTTATTGTTTCCAAAAATTAATTTCAGTATACTTAAGTTAGTATATGTGGAATCCCAAGCAGTATTGCAACAAAAGACTGAACTTTGGAGGTTGAGAGGTGACTAATGAGCTTTTGCTGTCACAATGCTTGCTTCCCATCTTAATGTATACATACACAGATTGCATACAGAGGTATTTTGTGCCTGTGTCTGCATAAAGTCTCTTCCTACAGGTCTACATCACATCAGTTAATTTGGAGGTGAGATTTGAGAGAAGAGAGCCAATAGGATGCACTTGTCTCTTGAGAAATGTTGGCCTTTCCCTTGCTAGAGTTATTTAAACAGAAGCCAACGGTTCATCTATTGGGGATGGTGTAGTAATAAATCTCTGCTATAATCAAGGGTTTGGATAGATGATCCCCAAGATCCTTTCCAACTATTATGTTTTATGATTTTATGAACATGGTATTCCATAAGTCATGTGTTCCACCCCATAGAGGCTGAGTAATTATGGCTTAGCAAGTTCAGGGAACCCTGTTACTATGTGCCTGAGGTTTTTCTTACCTCAGATCAGCAAGTTCAGGGAACCCTGTTACTATGTGCCTGAGGTTTTTCTTACCTCAGATTCCCAGAGCTGGGAAGATGCAGACAGAATGATGGGCTTTCAATGGATTGGCTACTGCTCATAGAGTGCTTAAGATGGATTAGCAAAATAGCGGGAAGCCGAGGAAGCCATGATGTGATGGAACTCCCATGCGCTATCAATGATTCTTCCCTAAGTGAGGCAGCCACTTCAGATTATTGATTATCTGAGGCACCATTTGGGAAGTAACAGCACACATAGAGCTATTACTTGAATCATGGAGAGAGGCAAACCCCTAATTTTGGGGGGACCCTTAGCTTCTATTTTAGTTGGTTTCCAGAAGGGAAAACATAATTAAAATAAAAGAAACTCAGGGAATGGCCATGGCTGATTTGTTTATGTCCTCCCAATACCCTTTCCTCTCACCAGTACAAGTGCTGCATAGTTACAATCGAGTAGAAAGATTCCCTGCAGAAGATCAACCCTAGACTTGTGTTCTTCCTTTCATTTTATAATTTGTGAGGGAAAACTTCATCAGGACTATGAGGATTGTGCTCAAGTTATTAGGTAGGAAAGTGTCCTACATCTCTGTCCTTAGCAGAAACAGCTGTTAGATGCTTGGCAGGTCTTCAAGTTAGGACTTTGTTACCTTTTGCTGCCTCCTTGTCTATGTCCTGAGCTTTTATTCTAAATCACATTGGGAGCAAGAGCTGCAGGCTTTTTTTTCTTGTAACTTAGCCTGACTGTTTGAATCTGTGTGGGGAGCACTCATCTACGGACCTCCCTGTATGTAAGAGCATCTGTCCAGCTCTGATCATAATATCCTTTAGATACTGTCCAGAGAGTCAATGAATTGCACATCAAGGGTCCTGGGCTTCAGACTTGGCATCTTCAACTGACTCCCTAATCGGTCAGGAACAACTCAGGAATATATTCTATCCCCAGTCACTGAGCTAGATGGATCATGGCTTGGCTGGGGATAAGACAGCTTCCTTAGCAGTTCCTCATCGATTAGAGAGAGCAGAGCCTCTGTGGATTGGCCAGGAGGTCCGACTTCTCTCCTGGTGCCCTGCCTTTCCCATGAGGGCTGGTTCTAGCCAAAGACCAGACTCTTCCCTCCCCCTCCAAGGCTCCTCTCTGGCCTGCGTTCCCCACTGTCTTGCTGGAGTCTCAGCAGCAACAGACTCACCATATATGGTCAGTTTTGGGGTTTCTTTGAAGGCTAGTTCTAAATAAGGGCATGGCTGGGCAGGGTGTACATTTTAACAGACAGCAGAGGGGCTGCACTGAGATACCTGGCAAGAGAAACCATCAACATAGCCTTCACGCATGTGTGTACATATATGTAAGCGTGCACGCACACACTTACACACACAGAGATATATAGACAAAGGTCCATCCTCCCCTTCACGATATAAACACCCATATGTATTCATCAAAATAAAATATTTTTTGTGAATTCTGGAATAAGAGAATCAGACTTCCTGAAGTAGAAGTGGTACCTTTCTCCCTTTCATCCTGTGCAAGTTGGTTACTCTGAAACATTACCATCATTAACTGCAATATTTTTTCTGTTCTTAAGGAAAAATCAGTATCCTTTCGGAACAATTATGGATCCTAAGATCCAGAATGAATTTAAAAAAGCCATTCAGTTTTTAAAATACCAGACTTTCTTCCAATTATATAGGTATCTGGTGCCCTGTGCACATATTTTGTATATTTTGTATTTTGTTTCAATCTTCATCTCAAACATCTACAAGCAAAGAAGCAGACCTTAACACTTTTAGCTGATGTAAGATTTTAAAATAACTGAATTCTATAATTCTATAGAACTTTCAGGGAGAATAAAAAGAAATCCACTAAGAAGCCACAGAAAGAGCAAACTTAATTAAAATTCAAATATCTCCAGTTCTTTCATACATCCCCTAATAAGAAAAAAACATGGAAACATGCATGTTTTTTATCATCAGATTGTGATAAATATAGAGAAGGGTAAACATTGTGCATCTGAGTTACTACTATAGCCCCAGAGATTGTTTTCAATTCTCTTCTGTCTCCAGAATCTGGAAAAAGACCACCAAAGTGGGAGTTATCTTAATAGAATTTAGTAGAACTTATGTAAATCTGCTGATTTGAAATAAACAAAAAACAGTGACTTTAATTTCTCAGGACAATATGCAAAGGAGATTTTCCTCATGAAAATCAGATTTGTATATGTTTCACAGGTACTGCTAACTGCCTCTATATAATAAATGGACAATAAAACTTATAGAATCATAAGGCTGGATGGGACCTTGGAGTCTTCTAGTCCAACCACTTGCCCAAGGCAGGTGTCCTTATTTCATCCCAGACAAATGGCTGTTTAATCTGTTTTTGAAAACGTCCAGCGATGGAGCACCCACAATTCTTGGAGGGAAGCTACTCCAATTATTCATTGTTCTCACTGTCAGGAAATTTCTTCTTACTTCCAGGCTGGGTGTCTCTTTAATGAGCTTCCACCCATTGCTCCTTGTCCTGCCCTCAGGTGCTTTGGAGAATAAATCAATGCATTATTTCCTGTGGCAGTCCTTCAACTATTGGAAGACAGCTATCATGCCATCCCTAAGCCTTCTCTTCATTAGGTTAAACATACCTAATTCCCTTAGCTATTCATTGTATGAATTAATCTCCAGACCCCTTATCATCTTTGTTGCTCTTCTCTGCACTCTTTCTAGAGCCTCAGCATCTCTTTCTGTATCTTGGTGATCAGAACTGGATGCAATATTCCAAGTGTAGCCTTACCACTGCAGTATAAAGCAGTACTATCACTTCTCATAATCCTGATGCTATCCTTCTGTTGATACAGCCCAGGGCTGCATCAGGGTTTGTTTGTTTTTTTGGCAGCTGTAGCACATTGCTGGATCATAGTTAAGTGTTGGCACATCAAGACACCTAGATCCCTTTCACAAGTACTAATGTTGAGCCAGATACTGCCTATTCTGTACTTGTACGTTTGGTTTTTCCTGCCTATGTGCAGGATCATATTTTTCTCAACATTGAATTGCATTTTGTTGGATAGAACCCAATACTCAAGTCTGTCAAGACCCTTCACTTGAGTGTATCTTCCAAAGTATTAACAATTCCTCACAGCTTGGTATCATCTGCAAATTTGATGAGTTCCCTTTCTATCTGCTCATCTAGGTTAATTATGAAGATGTTGAAGAGTACAGAATCCAAGACAGAACCTTGAATTACTTGACTGCATTCTTCCCTCCATGTAGATGTAGTTCCATTGAGGACCACATGCTGAGTGCAGTTGGTCAGCCAACTGCAACTCCATTGGGTGGTGGTACTGTCTATCCCACATTGTTCTAAGAAGTAGACTGTGGCCTACTTTATCAAATGCCTTATTGAAGTCCAAGTATCCTATATCCACAGTGTTTCCTCGATCCACTAATTCAATCATTTTAAGCAATAATGTTTGTCTGGCATGATCATCTGTTTTTAACAAACTCATGCTGTCTTCTATCACCCTGTTCATTTCTAAGTGCTCAGAAATCTGCTGTTTCTTTTCCAGGATTTTCCCAGGAATTGATATCAAGCAGATTGGTCTGCAGTTTCCTGGTTCCACTTTTTCTCGTTTTTGCAAATTTAAACCACATCAATTCTTTTCCAGTCCTCTAGCACTTCCCCCATGCTCCAGGATTCTGAAAGATTTTATTCCGTGTATCAGAGGTCACATCTGCCAGCTCCTTCAGAATCCTGGGATGTAAACCATCTGATCCATGTGATTTGAACTTATCTAAAATGGATAGGTGTTCTCTTACCATTTTTTTTGCCGATTTTCACTTTGTTCCATCTTCTGCTTTGGATAGGCTGGGCTATTTTTTCCTTATGTGTAAAGACAGATGCAAAGAAGGAATTAACAGTTCTGCTTTCTCCCTGCCATCACCATGTCATTTTCTCCCATTAGTGGACAGATCATTTCCTTGACTTTCTTCTTATTTCCTACATATTGAAATAAACTTTTTTGTTATTTTTGGTATTTGTTACAAGTCTTAGTTTATTCAAAGCCTTAGCTTCCCTGGCTTTATGCTTGCAGATTGGGGCTATTCGTTATATGTCCCTCTGTCCTTTTTTTCTTTCAGATTGTCAAAGAGTTCTTTATGCAACCAGGCTGATTTCATCTAGGTCTCTTTGTTTTCCTTTCTCTGCGGTATTGTGTCAGACTGGGCTTTTATAATATCATTTTTCAGAGTTTCCCAAGCATCTTGAGTTGCTTTCCCCTTTAGGATTTCCATCCATGGAATTCTTCCTAATCTTTCTCTTAGCTTGTTGAAGCCAGCTCTCTTAAAATCTATAACATTAGTCTAACTTGATTCAATTTCCTGTGTCTGCATTATGGCGAGTTCTAGAATGACATGGTCACTATCCCCCAAAGTTTCCTCATCCAACTTATCCCTATTAGTAAAAATTACATTAGTATAACTGACCCTCTAGTTCCCTCCTCTATCTTTCCATAACAAAGTTGTCAACTAAGCACATCAGGAGCCTGTTTGATTTTCCACTTGCTGCAGAGTCTCCCAGATGTTGTCGGGGTAGCTAAAGTCTCCCATTATTAGTGGTGTGGTTCCTGTACACCTCAATTTACTGATTAGCTAAAAGTTAATCTATTTCCTCTACTTGGTTAGGTGGTCTATGGTACATAACCTATAACATAATCATTTCTTTTTCCTCTAATATTCACCTAAATACTTTCAAGAAGGCTTTCAGCCTTGGTAATGTGAATATTTCTGTAGAGATGCAGTAATTCTTTACATACAATGCAACTACTACTACTCTTTTGTTCGGTTTGTTGCCTTTGAACAATTTATATCCTTCTAACAGTATGTTTTGATCATGGGTTTCATCCTACCAGGTTTCAGTAAAAGTGACAATATAGTATCTGCTCTCATGTACCAGGACTTCAAGTTCTCTTTGTTTGTTCCCTATACTTTTAGCATTAGTGTACAGGCTGAACCCTTGATGCTGACACTATATTTGTTTTCTGCATCTTCGGTTAACGTACCTGAGTACCATTTCCTCCTCACCCCTCTCTTCCTCATTGTCTGCAGCTGGCAATGGAGTCCTAGGCTGCATTAACAGAGTTATAGAATCAAGACCACATGAAGTGTTAATACCACTTTATAATGTCTTGGTAAGACCACACTTGGAATATTGCATCCAGTTTTGGTTGCCACAATATAAAAATGATGCAGAGACTCTAGAAAGAATGCAGAGAAGAGCAACAAAGATGATTAGGGGACTGGAGGCTATAACAGTATAGGGTTGCCTGCTTGAGCAGAGGGTTGGACTAGAAGACCTACAAGGTTCCTTCCAACTGTGTAACTATTTTATTACATTATTCTGATTTGTTTCTTAGGGTTTATGATTTGGTTTTGGTCCTAAAAAATGGTCTCCTTCCTCTTCCAGTTTTACTTTAAGATGCGCTGAGCCTGTTGTTTTCCAAACACATTCTTCTTGGTCCTTATGAGGCTGATCAGGACAAAGCAACAAGCACGCGTGGAATGGCTTATCTAGAAAATGTCCCTAGACACAAATCTCCTGGTGATTTGTGGTGTCTGATTCAGAGGGATTCTCCTCTTCCTTTATTAACATTACAGACATTATGAAATTTCAATACTATTGCCTTCATTTTACCAAATGTGGCATGACGCTAGCTGTGGAGCAGAAGAAATGGAAGTATTAGAGATGCTTTTAAGAATGCAAGAGAAGTTTCTAGCACAATGTTTACAGTGCTTGACATGAGAAGCTGCTGCTATTGGCAACATTTTTGCTTGATATCCATGACTTGCAATTGTTTGCATCTGTGAAGCTGCTGTCAGAGACTGTTTGGAATACATCCCAGTCCAAACTTGCTTCCCCTTCTTAGGTCAAAAGCAAAGTTTAAAACACAGAACAGTCTGTGACAGACATTCCTGTGAGAACAATGTCCCATTAACACCATGTGATAAATTCAGATAATCAGTCACAAAAGCCAAAGCTTCCAACAACCTTACCTGCATTTCTTGTAGCTGTACAACCTGGAACCCATAAATTAGTATTTATTGCCTCTCTAAAATCACACCCAAGCCTAGTTTGTACAAGGGACTATCACCACACTAGCTGACTTTTCAAGAAGTCCCTTCAAAGTCCCTTTGTAGATTTTGGAGTAGAGTCCAAATGTTCCTTCTGCACTGCACAAACATCAGCAATATGTGAGGGACTATCCAAAGCAGGGGTTGATGGTAACTGATAAAGGAAAAGGGTGAGACGATGATTGTTTGGGCTAAAAATTTTGGATATGCAATAGAATTAGACAAATGGCAGAAACTGTGGGACAGAAATGTCAAACTGACTATGTCAACTGCATATAAAGAAAATTTATGTAAAATGTTTTACAGATGGCATTTTGCACCAGCAAGATTAGCAAAAATGTATAAGGATAGATCTACTAAATGTCAGAAATGTAATCAAACATCTGGTTCATATTACCATATGTGGTGGACATATCCACAAGTTAAAAAATATTGGACGAAAATACATACGTGGTTGGAAAAAAATGATAAAACAGCATATAGATATGAAGCCAGAAATATTTTTATTGGGCATTCTACCAGAAAAGTATGATAAAGAGACTATATACTTCATTTTACATGTACTCACTGCAGCTAGAATTGTATATGCTCAACAATGGAAGTGTGATGCGATCTCGTCAGAGGAGAAGGTAATTAAGAAAATATTAGAATGTGCAGAAATGGATAGACTAACACTTACTATTAAGGACAAAGAAGGAATTAAATACTTTTTGACATGAGGCTTATTTTATCAATGGCTAGACAATAAAAACAGAAGTTAGAAAGAAAGGGACATAAAAATGATAAGTGTTAAAATGGAAATTTGTTAAAATGGAAAAACAAAATATTATTGTTACTATAGTATTAATGTTATTGTAATGCATGTTATTGTAAACACCTTGATTAAGATTGCCTAAAAATAATTGTACCCAGACAATACACTGATTGAAATGGAATTTTTATATATTATATTAATAAAACAAATAAAAACAAAAAAATGGAACAAGGTGTTTGCCTTGCTAGCAGTTCTTGCTTGGTATCACTAAGTTGCTTCTCTCTTGATATGCTAGTATTTCCTAATCCTACCATATCTGGAGTGTAGACATCTGGAAAATGACTAGATAACTGGAAATAATTAGATTCTTTTTACAAGAATATAGTACCTGTAACAACATCTTGATTTCTGCATTCAGCTACGGTAGTTCTAATATTTTCTCTTTTAAAATGTTGTGAATATGAAAGTAGAAGAATTACATTCCAGTTATACAATTTAAGTTTGATTTTAGAACTTATTCATTTGTTTGATAGTTGTAAGCTTGGACATTTACCAAATTAATTATTTTAAAATATATAATCCAATATTCAAAATTCCTTCCAGGAATTAATATGTTGAAAATAGATGCAATTGCTATGTTCAGATTCAAACTGTAATCTGTATGGATCAACTTGACAGTTGAAACCTGAGTTTGGATTAGCCACAATACAAATTACATACTTCCACATAAATATTTAAACATCTTTAACAGCAGAGGCCCGTATCTTCATTCATGGATCTAAGTTTTCATTCTTTCTGTCTGAACATCCTATGCAATACATAGATAATCTTCATTTTTTCCTTTAATTCAAAGAATCCCTGGTACATATATTTGCAATTGCAACTAATTTCTGCAATATTCAGATCATGTGAATTGTGCCTATTTGCATAAGGTCAGAAGAGCACTTCTGTTACTTAATACTGGCATATCAGACACTTTCTGCCCATGGTATGCTTTAGAATTATTTCAGGCACCAGCCAGTTTGTATGAGAAGTTCATGATATTACCCAGGAGATTCCCTTCTCTTGGTTCTTAACAATAACCCTGACTAATTACCGGTATGTCCCATACTTCTAAATAGCTCCCGCCTCCCAGGGTACAACTGCAAACACTCTAGGCATTTTAAGGAAAGTACAGCTCCCATAAAGTTTGGAAAGTTCCATGATTTCAGATTTAAAAATGCTAAGAATTTAATGATAAATAAATCCAAATCCAAAATATTTGAAGCATTTAACTTTCATCACTCTAAATCAAAACAGTGGAATGAACACTGGCTTAACATGAATTTGATTACTTTTAACACGTATGCTTCAATTTTTGTAAGTGCTCCATATGCACCAAAATATAAAAAAGCTAATGTACACAATACAAAATGAAAAAGGGAGAGAGAGACGGGAAGAAGAAAGCAAGTATCTGGTTGAACAACAGCTGATATTTTATCCATAGCAAAATTTAATATAGAAATTATGATATAAAAATATAAATAGCCATGGATCTGATCTCAATGATATATTTAACTTTTGTTAGAAGAGCAGTGGGGTACTTCCATTGAAATATAGTGCTATCTTGATTCTGTGAGACATATACGTGAAGGCAAACTGTATTACAGTATTTTTTTTTCCACAGCTTTTGTGGTTAGTTTATTTATTTGATTTGTATAGCTGCCCATCTCACCGAAGTGACTCTGGGCAGCTCACAACAGTTAAAAATAACCCAGTAAAAAGTTGCTAATATAGACTTCCCTTTTGATGTTCCTAGATCGCCTGCTGATAAATCCAAATCTAGCTATATGATAAATTCCTATAATTAACAGAGAAAATAAGTTTAGCTGACTCACATGAACAAGTCACACATCAAAATAGAATTCTTAACATTGTTTTTTCCAGTCTAATCACTATTACATGTATAGATAATAAAGGAAAGTGTAATGTTGGGCACAGCAGTGAAAGCTGTTCTAATAATGTAAGAGATAAAGTGCCAACACTGCGCTACTTTCCTTCTTCACTCTTTTTTGTTTCTGTAACATCTAGTTCATTCTCCGAGGAATATTAAAAAGGAACAAATAAGTGAGCCTTGAAAGCAGGCTAAACACATAAATTTGCTAAACTTCCACATAAGTCCCGCCTCCATTTAGCTAGGCCTGATCTTTGAAACATCCCAACCAAGAGATAAATCTTTGTGGATCTGCGACAAGTATGTCCTCCATTTTTCTCCCAAGTTTGGTGAATTCCTTGTAGAGGGGACACAGCGTGTTTGGATTGGCAGAACTCCCTGGCACTGCTGATGGTATGAAACTGCCTCATATCCAGAGAGAGGAAAGGCCCCAGGAATGCATTTGAGTTCTTGTTCTTAGCTAAGGCATTCATGCCAAGCACCAAGAATGGAGAAGAATAGTGCTGGGGAAGGATGCAATCAGGACGTCACTGAGATCAAACACAGTCTTCCTTTTTACATAAGGTGAAATAAAACAGCTTACCTTTTCCTAAATACTTAAGTCTCCTGATAGTGGCAGTCTTACTTGGGGAAAAATTATAGTTATGCTAGGAGACAGCCAGGTCTCTGGTTTATACATTCCTTTCTAGATTTATACATTCCTTTCTAGATTCTAGATCTTTCAAAACTGATCTCTCCCCACTAGTTCTTCCTGATTTCAAGCCACTTTCCCTGTGCTTTTTCTTGAGAATGCTTATACTTGCTTTTTAAATCTTCACTTGGATTTAAGTACTAAAGAAGCTACTCTTCTGTCTGTGCCCTTTAATCACTTTGTATTATGCATAACACATGCAGATGTTTGCTCCAAACCATTCTCCAGAATGTTCACTCACAAATCATACTCCAGAATGTTGATCTGCATGTTACTTTAACACTTTAACACTCTTCCTTGTTCAAAAGTGAGGAAAGTATACCTGTAACTAACGTTCCAGCTCTAGATACCGACTGACTGATTGATTATGTGCCATTGAGTCATTTTATACTCAGAGCAACCGATAGATAGATTTTCTTCAGGTCTCCCAATGGTGCCCTCGCTGTCATTGTAACTGTGTCCATCCACTGCTATAGGTTGTTCCCTGTGGTGGAATTCAACCAGTTTCACTACCAGTTCGGTGATCACCTGCTTCGCAGTTTCATGTTGCTCCATTGCTGCTTCTAGAGCAGGGGTGTCAAACTCGCTTCGTCATGGTGTCATCACGTGACATATCACATTTTTTTCCCCCTTCGCTAAATCAGACGTGGACATGACCAGTGTGTGACGCATCTGGCCCGTGGGCTGTGAGTTTGACACCTCTGTTCTAGAGGATGGCCCTCCTAATCAGCGGTTTGAAGAACTTGTGCGGCCAGGATGGGAGCAGAGGAAAATGGCAAAGGAGGAGCAGTTGCATTTTTGTTGGAGGCAGAGTTTCAAGTTATTTCTTAGGCATGAAAGTGGTTGGCTGGCCAGCCTTGGATTAGTCCCCAGATCTGTAAATCTGTGAATCTGAATTCTTAGATGATTTACATATATCTTTTAGCAGAGGTTATCTAGGACTGAATCTGATGTCACGCTAACCTCTCCATCTGCTTCCAAGCTGTGTCCAGCTTTCAATTTCACCTTGTAAAAACAGTTTTTCTTTCACTGGAGGCCATCTATGAATTAGCATATAGATATCCTTCCTCAGAGACAAGGCCATGCTATATTCTGCCTACTTTATCTAGTGTATCAAATAAAGCCTTTCCCCACAAAGTTTCAAACTATAACCTTATCCTAAATTATTTTTTTCTGCTTCAGCTGAATACAAAAGGAAGGTATTTAAGGAGCTTTCCTTTCTCTTTCTGTAATATATAAGAGAAAACCAATGTCAATTTTTCAAAGGTCTCTAGGCTGTGTGAAGGTTGACCAAATCCTTGCCCCTTTACTACTACAAGTTCTCTTCCAAGCACCAAAACACCCAGTTTTGATGGGGAGATTTCAGTACTAAATTATCTTAGGTCAAAGAACTCCAGTTACAGCTGTGCACATCACCAAGAAATGTACAAGCGGAAGCATTTCAATTCATCACAGCTTCTTTTAAGAGTATTTTTACCTTGTTTTTAATCACCCCTGAAAATCTATACTCTTAGCCAGAGTACAGAAAAATTAAGCAGAGTTGTGGCAAATACTAAGATTGCCATCTAGGCTGCTTATTTTTTTTTTTAAATGTGGTATCAAACCATTTCTATATTGTTTCCTAGAAAATATCATGGATGTATCCATGAAGACATCCAGAGGCAATCTCAACATAAAGGAGAATTTATCCAAACTGCTGCTGTTGATTAGTCATGGGTCTTGTTTGCTTCTATGACTTTGGGAAAAGATGTGTAGAAGATTATTCCATGCATACTATAATACTTAGGTCTTCACTGAATTGTTTTGGGGCTTCCACATTTGATCTTGTTTTTGTGTTTTCATTTCAATAAAGATTTATCTGATTCATTATTGATGAAGCTGTTTAGGAATTAAGGTTCAAACCCTAAGAATACGATGTAAACGATAGCTGAAAGAAAATATTGTAATGTAGAATATTATTAATTAGGATATGTGCCTGTCAGTCAGTATTCTGCAAGCTGTTTTCCATCACCTCTAAGGTTTCCCTCTGCAGGACCTGTATCCTGAACTGAATAAAGCCGCAGGCTAAACCCATATTCAGTACGCACAATCAAATGGTTGGATATGTTGCCATTTTTAAAAATTCATATTCCCAGATGTGCTTGGCTAGAGGTGGCTAAAAGAATATTAAAAAATTAGAAATGTGGTATTATTCCGATGTCAAGGAATGGTTGGCAATATGTGATCCGTTTTGGATTTTCCATCAAAGGAAGCAGCAATGCATCTTATTATGACAGAAACATGTGACACTTTATAACAATATTTTTAACTGATTGTATTATGCTAGCATATTCATTGGGAAATCAGTGATTATTGATAAATATATAGATTATTTTTTCTTCTTTCTTGACTTTGTTTTTAGAAGTCCAACCCCCTGCTCAAGCAGGAGACCCTATACCAGGAGTGTCAAACTTGATTTCATTACGGACTGCATCAGGGTTGTGTTTGACCTCAGGGGGCCAGGGTGGGTGTGGCCAGCTCAATGTTGAGGTGCCTGTGGTGGCCCAACCGCTCTGCCAGCGAAAACAGGCTCCCGAGCTCCTACAACCCTCTGCCAGCAAAAATGGAGCTCAGGAAGGCCGCCCATTCCCCCCTGCTTCATTTTCGCTGGCAGAGGCACCGCGGGCTGATTCTTCGCTATTTCCAGGGCAGCACCGCGGGCCAGATCTAAGCACCCCGCAAGCTGGATCCAGCCCCTGAGCCTTGAGTTTGACACCCCTGCCCTATACCATTTTGGACAAATAGCCGTTCAATCTCTTCTTAAAAACCACTCATTATGGAGCACCCACAATTTCTGAAGGCAAGCCATTCCGCTGAATAATTGTTCTGTCAGGAAATTTCTCCTTAGTTCCAGGTAGTATCTCTCCTTGATTAGTTTCTATCTATTACTTCTTATCCTCCCCTTAGGTGATTTGGAGAACAGGTTGACCCCTCTTCTTCATGACAGCCCCTTAGATATTGGAAGACTGCTATCATGTCACCCCTAGTCTTTCTCTTTGCTAAACATTCTCAGTTCCTGCAGCCGTTCAGCGTATTTTTTAGCCTCTGGTCTCCTAATCATCTTTATTGCTCTTCTTTGCACTTTCTAGTTTCAACATCTTTTTTGTGTTGTGATGACCAAAATGTATGCAGTATTGCAAGTGCAATCTCACCAGTACAGTGTAAATTGGTACTAACACTTCATATGTGCTTGACACTATCCCTCTGTTGGTGCAGCTTAGGACCGCACTGGCTTTTTTGGTGGCTGCAGCACACTGCTAGCTCATATTTCAGTGGTTGTCCACTAGGACTCCTATGTCCCTCTCACAGTTAATGCTGTTGAGCAAGGTATCACCTATTCTATACCTGTGCATTTGGTTTTAATCCTTACCCCTTTTTAAAAGACTTAGTCATGTGTGTTCTTCATTAAAAAAAAACACCTACTGTCATGAGAAGATTAAGAAACATGATATTGGAGGACTGTAGTCACTTTTACCAACACAGCACAGGTGGCAAAATCTGAAGGTGACTTAGCACTTAAAGCAGGGGTGTCAAACTCATGTCGTCACGGCAGCATCACGTGACGTATCCAGACTTTTTTCCCCTTTGCTAAACTGGGTGTGGGTGTGGCCAGAACGTGATGCATCCGGTCCATGGGCTGGAAGTTTGACAGCCCTGCACTACAGAGTTGTGTGCATTCTGCATAGTCTTTGTATTGCTTAGTGCAAAATACTTCTTGCTCTTGTAATGTCACATTCATTTGCCAGTATATGAGAAAATCTGGTTGGTTTTATTGCATCTAAAGAACAAATAAAGTCTAGAAGAGCCCAGTTAAGTAGAAGAAAAGCCTGCAGTGGATCTTTTCCCCTATGCAACTCTTCAAGCCTTTGCAACAGCTTGCCAGGAACCCTGGATGAGAGCTTTCTAAAAAAATGTCAGAAGTTCAAGCATGGCAATAGGCTTTTTCCACTTGCCTCCCCAATGGCAATGCTGATTCCATTAAACCAAAGTTTTACCAGTGAACAAATGGCCAAGTTCAGATTGTACACTCCAAACCCTGAATCAGATTACACCTGACAGGAACACTTGTCTGAGTTTACTGATGCACATATGTTGGTTTTGGCTTTTTAAATACCAGCAGCTGCAGGAATTCACAATCTGAACCAAATTTGACATGTGGAAGCACTCTAATCAAGTTCCTCTCCCAGCTGAATGAGAAGTTGCAGTAATAAACATTTGCGTGAAAAATAAACAGGAGTCAGGAAAGAGAGAAATAATCTATTTTTTAGTGGTTAAAATCTGATGCGGATCAACTGCCAGCAGATGCTTAAAAGGTCCTTAAAGAGTGTGGGGAAAACTACATCTCTTGTAGTTTGAACTTTACAGGCCTGCTATATTGTTCTTTCCAAGACATAGTGATGAGGCAGAAACAAACAAACAAACAAAAGTGTTGCTCTACTCTTATCCAGGGCTGGCTTTAGCCAAGGCTAAATAGGCACTGGCCTAAGTCACCAAAGCTTAGGGGGCACCAACGCTGCCTCTCCTTCCAAGTCATTCTAAAAATCCACATTGGTGAGAGGTGGCATCATCAGTGTAGCCTGGGGGTATCATCCGCCCTTGAATCAACACTGCTTTTATCCAATGCTACTTCAGCTTGAGGATAGGAGATGTCACGTTCAAATGCTTCTTTTTATCTGTCTTTAAATTCCTTGGAGTTTTTTTTTAAGACTTTGTTTGGGTTGGTGGAGAGCAATCTCAGTCTGTTCCCTGCTAGATAGATAAGAAGCCTTGTTTATTTGTTTTATCATAACAGAATGTTCAGGAGCATAAAATGGCAGAGTTCATTCTCTCACCTCAGTTCAAGGGATATGTAGACCAGACTCCATTCTAATTTTATCCATCCAAAAGGTTGCCATTTTTTCTTATTATGACAGACTTATATTGGCATGCATTTAAATTTGAAAACATTCAGTTTCTGAAGTGTATGTACATGGTAGAAGGACAGAGAGTCCAAAGAGAAAATAGTTTAATAAAAAAAATCATAGGAAATTCATTGACTGATGACAACCAGGAATAGATTTGTGAAACATCATGCAATTATGTCAGTGAAATAAACCATATTATGAATCCTCCTTGGAGTAGATTTGGGGAATTTCATTCCCATCAAGCTTGTGGGGAGATTAATACTTGCTGGAAAAAGATCTCTTTAGTGTGTATCTTTCCCTCAAAATAATCTTGTTCACTTTTGTAGTAGGTAATAGAGCTATTTGTACAAGGTAATAGAGCTCTTGGCACTTACTTCCTTTCTATTCTGGGAAGAATAGCCAATGTCCTGTGAAGTACGATGCTGAAAGTGTGACAGAAGAGAAGCAGCCTCTTTAGGGGACTCCACAGGGCTGTAAGTGTGGAAAATGTTCTTTGTGAAAACGAAGGGAATTTTTTTGAGTGACTTAATGTGAGTAATCCCATTTCCCCACATGCCAAAACAAGCTAGTTACTTTTTGTCCAGATTTTAAAAATGAAAAATGTGGACAAAAAAAATCTAGCATGGAAATCAGCCCATCAAAGAGGCAATAAGTTGGATCTGATTTACTTGAATCCCTGTGTCACTTATCAAAAAACTGTGAAATTATTATGTGTAAGTTGCTGTCCTTGCCAGGAAAAAAAATATCATAGTTCACAATGAGATTTAGTATATGTAGTGTGGGAAAACAACTATTTTCCTACACTACAGGGAATATTGTAATTCCATTGGGATTGTAGGATAGTTGGTGTACTGTGAAAACTGTGGATCAAGTCAAGCTATGAGGGAACTTTGGAGCTAAACACTCTTTGAGATCTCCCATTTACTTTATCATCTGAACAATTCATTGGTGGGTTAAAACTATCCCTTACTAGAGAAACAAAGTCCCAGAGTGGCCGCATGAAGAGTGGCTCTCTAGATCAGAGGTGTCAAACACGAGACCTGTGGATTGGACCCAGCCCACGATGTGGTTGGATCTGGCCCGCAGGGCTGTCCTGGAAAATGTAAGGGGCTGGCCAGTGTTGCTTCGGCCCAATCTACTCAATGCAAAGAGGAAACATTGGACCAGCATGGCTTCAGCCCAGTTTACCCATTGCGAAGAGGAAACACACCAGCAGTTTGGGGAGTGGCATCAAGTTGACTATGCCCACCCTATCGGCCATGCTGTGAGTGGCGTCAAGCTGGCCATGCCCACCCAGTCGGCCACATACTCCCAGTCGGCCACGACCACCTGGCATCCCAAGGTTAACCACAGGCATGATGCGGCCCTCAATGAAATTGAGTTTGATACCCCTGCTCTGGATGCTCCACCTGCTGCATTTTGCCTTGAGTCTATGTGTGCGTTCTGAAGATGTGCACCCTGGGAGCATGTGGCTGAGGTAAAGGGAGATGATAGTGCTAGATCTAAATTTCACAAAAGCAACAGAGGGACAAATGGCATTATCCAATATTGACAAAGACAGAGAGGATTTTGAAATTATATGGAACCTAAGAAAAGATGATGAGGATGCCAGGCTAGATGTTATTACTATAGAAGGGTGTAGCAAATATTGAACAACTGAAAAATGAAGGACTATGTACCGATATCATATGTATAACAACATTAGAACCATATAAGCTTTATTAATGTAGTAATTTATTTTTGTATTAATATCATTTTTGTATTAATATGATTGAAACTCAGATGCCACACTGTCCATGTTACAATATGGATGCATCCTTTAAAAAAAAACACTTGACACACACACCCCAAAAAAAAGAAAAAAAAAGAGGATGCCAGGCTAGAAGTTCAGAAGGCTCTTGCCACTCATTTTAATCCTAACAAACTAAAAAGGAGATAACAAATCAAGTTTTCCAGTTTTCTTACTGGCTTTGCATCTATGGAGATTCTCAATCATTCAGATCATGGTTTTGTGGTTTTGCTTTTTGCCACAACTCCTAGCTAACCTTGACTGATATTACAAAGCAAAACAAGGCTGGTTCTGATTAGTATTTGGATGGGAGATCAACTGGGAATAGCCAGGCAGTTCCCTAAACTGAGAAAAACATCTGAGAAGGAAACAGTAGCAAGCAAACCACTTCCATAAAACTGCCAAGAAAACTGCAGTGTTGCAATCAGCAGGATTCAAAGTCGATTCAAATGAACCTTTGACTTTTTAAAGCTAAACAAGTTAACCCTTTTCTCTATTTGCCTCCATGTCCGCCAAAAACATTTGTCCCATTAAATGTGGCAAACTGTCCAAAAAATACAGGAGTAATGTCAGAGAGTGTTTCTCACAACAAGAAATTGGGAGTAGAATTAGAGAGTGGGTGAGTTTAATGCTACATATTGCTCTGAACAATCAGTAAGTTATTTGGCAAAAAGCTTTTAATAATCTAATTGCCGAACACACCTACAGGCTACATGTTCTTTGCTTCAAGTGATGTTTCATTTGTTCCATACTACCTGTGCTGTTGTTTCAGACCTTAAATGTTTTAGCTCAAGGAAGTTTTTCTTCCATGAGCCCTTCTTGGGAGCCTCATCTTGAAAGAAGGGATATTTTTTTTGTGACACATGCTCACCATCATCCTGAAATAGGCACATCTTTGCTCCAGCATCTTTCCTAAGAAAAGTTTATTTTTAGCAATAATGAGGAGAAACACAATCTATGAAGGTGCCTAATCTTAATTATTCCATCACCTGACATTTTCAACTGGCAGAATACTTTCACAAGACTGAAATACTGTTTTGGATTTATTTTTATTTTTTTGACAAGATCACAAACTCTTCAGAGCTGTCTCCTATCACTCAAACAGCCTGTTCCCAGAACATCCAAATCATGAATAATTACAGGGTGATTTTGCAAACAAAACATGATTTTTAAGACCAACTTAGACAACATAAGCAGAATGATGGAATAAAATAAAATATACCAGTGCTGCTTGCCATTTTAGTCAGAAAGGATATAAGAAATTCAGCCTTCACAGTTTATTTCCTTGAAACAGCCATTATCTGGAACAATAAAGAGAAATGTTAATGGAAAACACATCTCCCACATCATTTATATTGCAGGTCCTTTTGTCCTGGAACACACCTTTGCTGATATCCAGAGTAGGATATAAAACAAGAATCTTAGCTAAGATAGCAATATTGAACTATAGGTTCAATAGCTAGCAAACTAATAAAACTAGCAGTAGATGTATACTGTCTATAAGCCAACCGACATTGGAAACTTTTTCCTAGTCCCAGACAGATTACTGTACTAAATTATTAAAATCAGGTAATACAGAAAAATTCTTAAGATTGTATGGGATAAGCGTATATTTAGAAACACAAATTTGGAAGACTGACTACCTAGTGTGGAGTGACCTAGAACTTTCACACATGCTATTTTCTATTAATAAAATAGAAGGTTTCCATTGCCACAGGGATTTGCTGATGTATCTTCCACATGCATTTATGTTGGTTAGGAATTCACTCGGTGCCGAAATATGTCTTTTTAGTGATATGAGAAAGAGGGAGGGAGAGAGGGAGGGAAGGCGGGGGGGGGGGAGAGATTGAGACAGAGAGAGAAGGTAAGGTATTATAAAGATAAGGTGTTGTAAAATAAGGCAAGATCTTATTCTGTGTCTATTTTGCCCTTCCTTTTTTTCAAATCAATAAAATAATTTTTGTTCCCCAATATACAAACTTCAAACCCAATGCAAAATGGAGTGTTTTTTAAAGCCAGGATGAGATATCTGTGATTTATTAAATTTCTGTCCTTCACAAAGCATTGTTTCCAATGTAAAGTCCAACACATACACTTTTACCAACAAATTGAACTTTACTTTGATAAAGAGTAGTTTTAAAATTCTATTAGATGTTTTATTTAGTCTTTTCTCATACATTTACCCATTGTAGTAATTACTACTAGCTTTTAATTTTTAGAGTGAGTAAACAACTGTAGTTAACATATGTTGGCGGTGAGATTTGAGAGAGAAAAATGTCTTATTGTTTGACCTTGTCAGCAGTAATTTTAAAACTTTGGATTGGATCCAAGACTTAAGAATGAAAGAACTGAAATCCTCAGAGCTGGAAATCATGACTAAATCAGCATTCTGATCAGCTCTATTCATATCATTAAAGTCTGACAAGTGTGTGCACCACTTAACTGCTGCCTAGAGGAAAAAAAACTGTAAATTGAATTCTGGCAGATTCTTGCCTGGGAATTAGGGAAGATCCCATGATGCTGCAGATTCAAAGCTTTGAAAGCTACTGAGGCACACTGACTTCCCTAGCACGGACAACCTTTTTCCTGCTCTCATCACTCATGGCTGTGGCTGGTCCTGGACAAGAGAGTAGCATAGCTGCTAACGCAGTGCATTCTTCAGTAAAGCTTGGAATAAATGCTTTGGGCTCTACAAAGCTGCAGCTATTCCTTAAAACAGCCCATCTTTTGCCAGTCCCTGAAAAAAAAATGCCAGTCCCATTAAAAATCTATGTAATTCTTAAAGCAACTGCTACTTTATTTCAGGCTCATGCGGATGCCTGGAAAAAAAAGATGGACTGCTCCGATGAATGAATGAGAAGTGACATGCTTATGTATGGTCTGAAAAAAATCATTCAAATTATTTCTGGAGGGTGCAGAGCATTGAAGATACATTTCTTTCAATGTGCACACATGGCCTGCTTCTGAGATTGGTCTGGAAACTGCAGCATCATAGCTAGAATGCTGAAGAGAAGCAATCTATTGTAAACTTCTTTGAAAGAGAAGCACTGACTGCTAATGCACTGCTGAGCTATAGAATAGAATAACAGAGCTGGAAGGGACCTTGGAGATCTTCTAGTCCAACTCCCTACTCAGGCAAGAAACCCTAAACCACTTCAGACAATTGGTTGTCCAGTCTCTTCTTAAAAGCTTCCAGTGCTGGAGCAAGTTGTTCCACTGATTAATTGTTCTGTCAGGAAATTTCTTCTTAGTTCTAGGTTGCTTCTCTCCTTGATTAGTTTCCATCCATTACTTCTTGTTCTACCTGCAGGTGCTTTGGAGAATAGCTTGACTGCCTCTTCTTTGTGGCAGCCCCTGAGATATTCTTTCTCCTTTCCTAGTGGTCATCAGGCAGAAGATGATCATCCGTCAGAAATATTCTAGTTGGTTCTGCACTGAAAAAATTATTTGAATAGATGACCTTTAATATCGAATTTAAAATCTAATTCTAAGATTTTATAACTCTAGTTTTCTCTCATGAGGGGATTTATTTTTAGGAAGTATGGGGCAAAAATGCTCTTATCCCTGAAATGTAACCTCTTTTCAAGATTTCAAATGAACATTTTGAGTCCAGCAAACAGTGGAGCATGCATACCAGTGCTACTTATTTTTTCTTGTTAATCTCATGCATCCAGCAAAGTTCTTAAGATAATATTCAGGACTCTGCTCTCTTAAGATTTATTCCCCAAATGGCAAGTATAGCTCCCTTCCCTTGTATTCTCCTGCTTTTGTCATCAGTAGTACTCTCTAGTCACCTCAACTTCAGTTTGCCATTTGTTTTGATCTTGCCTTGGTTCCTGATTCTGCCTTCCCATCTACCAGCAGTATGGGTAACGTTACACTATCAAACTTTCCTTTTGTTTCTGGCCACATTAGCAGTCAAAAATGCAACTGCTCTCATACTGGCTCTCTGCTCTTTCCAGTAGTTTAAGGGGTCCTCCTTCAGTATCATGCCAATGTTGTGAATACACATTGTTGCTTTTGGGGCAGAATACTGGAGTGGGGTGGCGTTTTCTTCAGCATTTACTTCTTTATCACTGCGTCATCCTCCAAAATTACAAGAAAATGCCAAAATGCTGAATATTCAAGTGACAATAAAGCAGATCAGCTTTATTGTTTGAAGATTTAATATTTTCCCCCCTTCCATTGCTGTCAAAATAGCACAACCTTCTTCTGAGAACAAGATGCTTTGATTTACAATGTTTTGAGGAACACCAAGAATCCATAATGTAAAGTACACAACGTTTCATTGGCATATAGGAGTTTGGGGAAGTTGTTGTTTTGCATATGCTACTATTATCATTCTTGTTTTGATGATCATAAATCAGAGTTGGTTATTGGAAGATGTGTGAATGTGTGTGTATGCATGTATGTGAATGGGACTGGGGAGACAGCTGCAAAATACATTTGGGCTATTCAGTACAAGTCTGAAAATAAAAAGAAAGAACGTAACTCCTGGAAACTGAAAAGAGGCATGGCTGAAGGTTATCTTAGTTCAGGATATGAGAAAATAGAAGACAGTGGCCATAAGCAACGTGACATATTTAGACAGCTTACATCTATAGTAGCTATTGTCTTACCTACTTGAAGTATTGAAGAATTTAGCAGATGTTGCAGAATCATAATGTTGGAAGGGTTTGAATTGCTGTACTTGGGCTTGGATTGTAATTGATTTCAAGGTTAGGATTTTTGTCTGTTTGCATTTTGCATGAAAAGAGTGATGTACTTAGCTAGAAGGTTCTTAATTAATTAAGACATCTTTGAGCATGAACATCTGTCTTCTACTGCACATTTATATGGAACAGATTGGTCAAGCAAAGTTGTGTTTTTGCTGCATATTTCTGGGTGACCTGGAGTGCTGTATATATCAAGGAGTGAGGACTTTAATCATTGGTGGAAAGCAGACAAGACAGAGGGGGAGAGGATCACTGGAGAAAGGAGGAAAAATGACCGAGGAACTCAGCAGGAACAAGCCAAATCAGAAAGAAAGATCTCCAGAGCAGACTCCATGGTGAAAAGACTGGGCCTAAACTGGAGAAGACAGACGAGGAAAACATGACTAAAGTGATGTCTTCCCACGAGGTTCAGAAAAAGGAAAAATTCTCCTTCCGTTTCTGTAAGGTAAGAGGAGAAGATGAAAGTACTGCTAATGTGCCTAAAGGAAGACTTAACGTAATGAAACAGTGACTGAGGATAGCATCCATGTACTTACTGTAAGGTAAGAGAGGAAAGATTTAAGCCACAAAAAAACTACCAAAAACTTTGTGTACAAAAAAATAAGTTGTTGAACTAAGACTGCATATTAGTAATATGAAAACTAAAAATTCACTTCATTTGTACTTTAACAATACAAATTACTAGTTTGGAGAGGAACAATATATGTACACCTAGAGATGTTGCTATCTCAAGCTTCAAAAAAAAAGTCAGAATCTAACTTTTTCTATCTGCCCGTCATTAATTTGTAACTTCCATTATTTTGGATCTTGCCCTCTGAAACAAGAAAGAGCAGTTCCTAGTAAGTATTGGAAAAGTATAATCATATAATCAATGTAGCTGATTCAGTCACTCTTCATTAGACTTAATTTCTGGTCTCTTGATTGTCTTCATTGACTTTATCTCAACCTGTTTCTCTGAATAATTATTTTCCAAGCTTTAGAAACTGTACACTTGTTAATGCTCTCTAAACTTGCATTTGCTTTCTATGCAGCCATACCACACTGATCTCTCTTTTTTGTTGTTTTGGTTTGGTTTGGTTTGGTTTTTGGCAATCATTGTTACTAAGTAAAGCCCCCTTTATATCTGTTCATCTGATTTTTGGTTCATAAGTAATAATTTTGAACTTTTTCTATTATATTTCATTCTGTTCCTCTGTTCCTTTCATGATTGTTTTGAAGTTTAATTCTTGTCTTTTCAGCTATTATCCCAACCATTTTTGTGGGTTTTGGAAATCTGATCAGTCCTTTCACTTTTTTATCCAAACCATTACTGGAAGCATTGAAGAGCAGAAAAGCAAGGACAGATTCTTATGGCACCTCATTTGATACCTCTGTCCAATCTAATGAGGAACCATTGATGAGTATCCTTTGAGTATAACTTTAAAACCAGGTTGGTATTCATTTACTTGTCATGTCAACCAGCCACATGTAATTAGCTTGCTAATCAGAATGTCATGGGGATACAACAGCTTTGCTAAAAGTACATGCCCAGTGTTCCCACAATATAATAAAAAGAGTCACTCCATCAAAAATTAAGATACATTTGGGGTGGCAAGATTTTTTTTGACAAGTCTATTCTGACTTCTGATACTCACTACATTTATCTTTTTGCATTTTGCTGTCCTCAGTGAAGAGCTAAAAGATTGACGTTTTTCTACCTTTTCCTTTTATTAGCACTTTTTAAAAAACTCTTTTAAAAATTATTATCCACTCACCTGGCTTATTCTGAACTTTTACTTTCTAAACAGAACTTCTAAAACTCTGGACTGTCTACCTAAAGTTCTCCTTTACAGCCTAACATTACAATTTCCTTTCCTTTTGTCCCCTGTATCGTCACTGGATGGCATATTCCCCATTTTTTGCCCTCCTCATTGGGATTTTATTTGCAATTATGTTTTTTGCATCTCTTTCTTTAGGAACTCTCTCCCATCATGAACTTCTTTTCTCATCAGCTTTTTCTGCTATGGATTCCCAATTATATTTATTAAAATCTAGTTGAAGCCCATTACGCTCAGGGTTTTCTTCTCTTAATATCTTTCCCTGATCCCATAAATAAATAAATAAATATTTAAATAAGTATAAATAAAATATTTATTTATAGTTAAATACAATTAATGGCCATGTCAGATAAATCATCCACTAAAACATTTCAATTTTAATATACTTTATTTAAAAAGTACAGAGTTTTAAATTGTTTTCCATGGGGTAAAGCGGAAAGTAATGACCATTTGTATCTATCTACTGAAGAGGCTCTGTTCTTGATGAATGGTGATTATTGTATGGCAAATCCATATTTGCATGATGTGCAAAAAAAAAAAAGAAAGAAAACATAAATGTATTTTATTTACATAATTTAGAGTTTTTATCATCCCATTGTTTAAAATCATGAAATGCTGATGTTTTGACTTATTTCATGTCTTCTAGTTGCACCATTTTTCAGTTCACAGTTTATCCATAGATTTAACAGGGCATCAGCCAGTGTCACCTTGAGAACATGATCCACAGCAGAGATTGCACAAGAAGAATAGGCTTAGCACTCAGGCCTGAAACACCACCACATTCTCTAGCATTCTCCTAGATATAAAATAAATACAGATGGGAAAAATATATTTCAATAAATAAAGCAATATTCACCAATAGACCCAAAGATGCTTTTTCAAAAGGCAACTGGACTTTGTTTTTCCTTGAAAATGTTTTGTTTGTCATCCAAGAAGCTTCTTCAGTTCTGATTGAATGGTGGAGGATGGAAGGATGTATATCCCTTGCAGTCATCTGGTCATTAGCAATAGGAATATAAATCCTTCCATCCTCCACCATTCAGTCAGAACCGAAGAAGCTTCTTGGATGACAAACAAAACATTTTCAAGGAAAAAGCACATTTGGGACAATCATGACATGCATGACTGACAATCTCCATAGACATTCACCAATAGAGAGAGTCAGAGAACATATAACAAGTGCGAATACAAAATTCAAATACAGGACATTTTAGAAATCAGTTGCTTATATATGATACAATATGATCAAATCTTGTACAATACCTTTTAAGTATGTGCCTTTTTAAGACAAATGAAGGCCACAAAACTTGAATTACAGCACTGTGGGAAAGACTTAATTCAGCTGCATGGATTACCTATAGCCCCAAATACCATTGAATCCAATAATACTCTTCTGATGCCTAACCATATCATCTGGAACTTTCTAAGTGGAATTTCTGAGTTTTTCTTTTTTCTTTTAAATAAAAGACAGCTGCAGAGACTGGTGAGAAGCTGGGAGTGGGAAACCATTTCTCCAGTTTGCTTCATGTTCCTTCACAAACCTCTGAAGGAAAAATCTTATCATTCCTTAAGGATTTGCCACATTAGTACCTCTTTTGTATGTCTGCAAAATGGAACTATAGCAATCTGTACAGGTGGAAGAACTGCAGCAGAATCACTGGCCTCATCTTTTAGCTAGAGGTGATGCCTCACTGGTCTTTGATAGTGGGTCATGCTTTCCATTCATTTGGGACCCGGCTGCCCAATCAATAATTGTCCAATCGTAGGTAAAGAGAATTGTCCTATTGTTGATGCTTTCCATCCAGTTTTCCTTTTTTCCTGATCCCTCACCCACCTAGTTTCCAAGGAAGGAGGAGAGCAAGGGCAGTCAATCTAAACCTAGCTAAGACTTTTGGAAAATTTGAAATGGTTTATCATGTCCCCAGCCTTGTTGAATTATAGTATTATCATTACACTTGAGTTGTTTATTCTTACTTACTCTGTATTTCTGATTTACTCTAAAATATTCAAGTATTCTAACAGTGTTAAGTGCATTAGATATAGAGAATACATTCGTGTATAAAATGGGCAGTCATCGTTACAATCAGAATCTAAGTGAAAGGAGTAAAGTCAGAAGTTGAGGAAAACAGTAGTGAAGCTTTCAGGAAAACATGGATCTAGCTAATTAACATATGTATGCTTAGATTTAGTTGCTAATTCCGTTGTGATAGCTCATGAGAACTAGGGAGTTGTGTGAAATGTTTCACAGGAAAAATGTTTAGTGGATTTGAGGCAGGATGGCATTGAGGAACAGATGTGGCATCAGACACGTTTGAGGGAGCATGTGGAATAGTAATAGGTAAAAGTGGTAGAATGCATTGCAGTAGATTAATTTTTGGACACCAGAATTGATGTAACTGGCAAATGAAGAGCATGGGCCGAGAAATATCATACAGGCCATACAAGCAGAGATGTAAAGACAGAAAGAATTTGAAAAATTCACCATATGTTCACAGCAAAGGCAAAAGAAATAAGTTGACCGCCTAGTTCTGAAATTATAGTATTCAGACCAAGATGAGATAATGGAAAAATAGAAAAAATAAGATATGAAAAACTGATGTAGTTAGAATGCAAATGGATGCAATTAGAGAAGTGTGACCAGTGAAAGAAAGCAGTTGTTTTAGTGTTAGGATAAAGCACTTACCTCAGGATGAAATCCATGACAAGATTCTGGACGTCTCCTAATCTTGTGAGATTTTAAGCGTTCACATTTTAGGGATTCGTTATGTTCACAGAAGTTAAAGATATAGCTTAAAACCTGAAATTTGTCACATTCAGAGTGATTAAAAAAGCCATCTAGGCCAACATTTGACACCTGGATTATCTGACAATAGTTGTCTTACCCCACCAATCCACTCCTGTTCTCTGCCTCTGGCTAGCATAGTCATCTGAACATTAATAAAGCAAGCATTGTTAAATTAACAATGTTATTTCCTTAAAAGTAATTTTCCATCTCCGTGTTCTAATGTCTTCACTTCTCCTGAAGATATTCTCTTTGTTTACATAATTAACTAACATCCAAAATCGGAAGGTCTACAGCATGTATTTTTATTTTATTTGCAATAATTAAACAAATAATAGGTTGGGTTAAAGCATCACTTTTAACTAATTCCAAATTGTTTCACTGACTGCTAGTTAACCATTTGCTAAATGTTTCTGTCCAAACGTATGACATTAACATCATTGTAGAAGAAAAGGATATACCTTATTTCTATTGGTTCCATGGTAATTGGTGAAACTGACTCACAGTCACATTCATTACTTACTACTACCATGAAGAGGTTGCTATTTTGAATTTGTTGAATAACAAAGGACCTGTTGACAAAGAATAAATAATTAATATAATAATCACTAAAAGAAAACTAACAAAGAATCAAACATGGACCAAAATGTATAGAACTTGGAAGGAGAAGTAAACATAGTAAGATTCATTCTTCACCTGTGCTTATAATTGTATGTTGATTTCCATCATCTTATAATTATTTGTAGAATAATACAATAAAAATCTTTGTGGTAACTTGATACTGCACATGGATTGATTTAACCCAACTTAGGCAATTACTTACCTGAGTATCTCTTTTTTTCCCTTTTTACTAGTTAAATATGAAGTAAATGTTATTCTGCAAAATTTCATCCAACATCCTACAAATTAAAATTTGAGCAAGATTGGCTCCTACCAGCCTCTGATGCAGATATGCAGATATACAAGTATGGGTTCACTTCAATGTTATTTGAATTAACTTTGTTTTGCAAAGTAGGATTTGTTCCTCCTCTTCTCCTATAGGTGCTTTCAAAAAGCTAAGATTTCAGATGGTGACATCACAGAAAATCAATTTTAAGAAATCCCAGAAAGATTTTAAAAAAATCAGTGGATAGAAAATCTTATTAGGAACTCCTGGCTGTAGTAGAAAAAGGATCCACTTGGATATTTTGAATGATGTGGTAGAGAATCTCTTGTTCCATCTGCATCATTGTAGAAAAAAAAGGGGAGTCTGTCCACAGGTGTTTTTTTTAACCCTCTTGTAACCAGCAGGTGAGCAATTCTAAACAAGAACAAATAGTCCTTGGAAAACAATTATGATTTAGATCTTTCAAGATTCAGATTAGCACTTCGGAAGTGGTAAAAACCTTTTTGAAAGCACCTTGGAACAACCATGACCTGGATGACTAAGTATCTCCATAGACATTCCTCCTCTTCTCTTAGTAAGGATGGTGTAGGGCAAGGGGATAGGGAATGGGATCCTTTAGAATATATCTAAAGCAGACAACTGCATTATTAGTCTCTGTGTTGACCCATAAGGATGTTTAAGCACAAACTTCTTTCTAAAATAATTGTTTTCATATTTCTGGAATTAGGTTTTTTTGGCACAATAGGTGGCCCTTATTATTCGAGTTCCAAACCCATGTTTTCCCCATTTGCAGTGGGTACATTACAAACTAAATATCATTACTAAAAGGGTTCCATGCATCCACAAGATTTGGGTGATGGGTTCCATCTGGAGGAACACACCTTTAGTACTTTTTGTGTGCTTTATGAATGGGCAAGATAGCAGATGTGCTTCTTGCTTAAATGACTTTGTTTCCCCACAAGAGCTTACTATCTGTGGTTTCATTACACATAATAAATAGGCTGAAACAGATTCCCCCCCCCCACACACACACACATTGATAAGTTGCATATATCATTAGTTGAGTCACTTCATCTGATATCTAAAGCTCCTCTGAAGAAATTCTTTTCCAGGTCGAAAAGGAGATGGTCTTGCGGACAATGACATGTTTCAGAAGTGTGGTTCAAAATTCTTTTACGCTACTGTCCTGATACTTCCCTATCCATGTAGTAAAGGTTTCTATTTTTGTATTAATCTTTAAATTAGTTCCATGTAACATGTCATGACATATAACACCAATGAATCCAGAACAGACGATGTCAGTGGTCTGGCACGAAAGTATGAAGTTAAATGAGGACTTGACGATGTGTAGATGTGGACAAAGGCATATTTCCATTCAGACGTCTTTACTTAAAATACATATTGTCTTACTAAGAAAATGCTCTGCTTTTTCCAAAAATCACAGAAAACTGAAGGAGGGGGAAGATTTGTAAGGGAGGCAGAATCCTTTGAACTGGCTCTGGGAAAGAAACAACAGGGGAAACTGCAATTAAAAGAGCACTAAGAGGAAGATTAAATGCTCTTGGGGTTTTTAAACTTACTGAACCCCCATTAAAATTACACTTACTGGGATCTGTAATATGATGATGATAAACACAATGTGCATTTACAGTCTAACACACTAGGTTTGAACTTTCTAGCAACGTCTACAAACAGCTGGACCTTGTAGCACAACTGACATCAGTGTAATGAAGCATCTGTGGCTTTGTGGATTTGTGGGGAGGGAAGAGAAAGGGGCCAATAAAAGGAAAAAGAGGAACATTCCTTAACACAGTATTACAGCTATGTTTTAAATATGAAGATATCTCAGAAAGTTATAAATATTTATCTGATCTGCAGGGGAATAAAATACAGTTCCAGAGTACCCCTTTCAGGAAGGGCCATCAGCCAATCCCATCAGTTGTAGCATTTTCAACAGCAACTTTGCATGTAAAATTAGCTCATCAGGTGCCTGGAAGGGGACAGTGTCCAGCAATTGACAGAGTTACCATTTGCTGGAACTACTCATGGTGTTTGAGGTTAATTTGGGAGGGGGAATAAAAAGGGATTAAACATCAGAGATTTGGCTGGACTCTTAAATGATGTGGACTGCCCCATATTTGGAAGTGCTCCCAGGGACATTTAAATAGGAGGAAATCTAACATAAATGACACTGATCAGGAGACATTTTGTACCAAACTGCCTGTGCTGTGGATGAACTATAATGACTTAATAATATATTATGTTAAAGTTATATATGGGATCACTGATCCAATTCCTATCAGCACAAGCCAACTTCTAGAAGGCACCAGATAAGGCAAAGCTGACTTTACCCATATGAAGGAACCAGAAGGGGTACAAGCTCCTCCAGCTTGTGGGATATGCTTTTAAGCAACTTCCCGCTTTGTCAAAATATATAAGGTACATCGGGGAATCTTGCTTTCTTGGAATCTTATTTTCAATTATATGTGCATAGTGCTCTAGAAATAATCTGATCCTGGCAATCTTAGTGAGAATGTGGTTTTACTGGGTATTCCCTTTTCAAAATAGTACCTTGGTCAGCTATTCAGCTTATAAGAAACCCATTTTAAAAATCTTCTTTTAAATTGCCTACAAAATCACTTATTACTCCAGCCAGATTCCTGACTTGTAAGGTTTTAGAGACAGGGAAGGATGGCTCGTGTTATTTCTGGTCCACATCAGTTTCACCTGGGTTCATTCAAGAATTAATTGCATTCCATTTCCTTATATATCTGTGATTGTTTTAAAGAAACAAAAAACACATGACAATTTATCTTACTATTTAACATTTCTTTCCAAGGTTTAGCAATCTTTCCCAAAAAAGAGGATTTTTTTGCAAGTTGCTTTAAAATCTATGTTTTGTATGAGAGTAAGGACTCAAAAGACAAATATAAGGACCTTTGATCTTTCACCCCAGAGTTGTTCAACTGAGTTTTTCTCCAAAGTTTCATATATGCAAAGGCAAACAACAAATATCAGCACATAAACAAGAACAACTCACACCTCTGACTAGTATGTTTTGCTCCAGTAAGGTGTATCTATCTTTCCTGCCCCATTAGACATTATTCCCGCCATTATTCTGACAAGTCATCACATCTTAGCTCGTTTCTTCACTTATTCCTTCCTAGGATAGATTTACTTATTTATTTGGCCAATAACTAGCAACATAAAATAATAAAAAGGGAAATAAAGACAACAATTACAACCAGGTTCATTGGGGAGAAATAGGTGCAATTATATGCTGGCAACTATAAAATAAATCAAATAAGCATACTCTGAATACCCCTATTACAATAATAATATGTTTATTTGCCCAACACTAATAAATCTAAGGATGAGAGAACTTTCTTGACATTACAGTATAAAAAGACCACACACAGATCATTCAGGCCTTCTCTGAATGAATATAGTAATGCATTTTCTCAGACATTCTTATCTTAGATTCCATCTGTGCATAATTTAATGAAGTGTTGGCTGCTTCTCCGTTCCTGTAGCCTAATTAGACACAAAAATGTCATGTCAGTGTCTGAGTTATGTACAAAGTCAATTCCATGTTGGTTCATATGCAAAGGATTAAATTATCACTGTCAGTTGTATAAAAAAGATATAGTTAGTATAGTGATGTCTACCGTCTCTACTGTATGATTCATTAAAAAAAAAGTTCTCTTTTTGTCCAGGTTATTATTCACAGATATTTTTAATAATATGCAAAGGGTTTAAATTAAGAGAGGATGGATAGGAAACATGAAGTCTACAATATGTTTTTGACCTTCAACTTTTTTAGCATCGTCATCATGGTGTGGCTACTGGTCAACTGAAGGTGAGGAATAAACCACTTGCTTCCCATTTTCTCCACAACAACTTTCCTGTGAGATGAGTTGGACTGAGAGAGAATAAGTCACCAGTCAGAAGAAGACCTAGTCTTCTGGTTTCTAGCCTATCACCTTCATCACTACACCAAATTGATTTATAGATTGATTGTATGCCATTAAGGCATTGCTGGCTCTTAGTGACCAAATGGATTTTCTTCATGATGACTGTCCCTAACCTAGTCTTTCAGGTCTTCCAACAGTGCTTCCATCATGACTGCAATTGAATGCATCTACCTTGCTCATAGTTGTCCTGCTCTTTCCTTTCATCTTTCCCAGAATTACAGTCTCCTCCAGACTGCTAGGTTTTCACATAATGTCATCACAGAAAATCAATTCTGAAAAAATTCAGTAGATGAAAAATCTTGCTAGAAACTCCTTGCTGTACTAGAAAAATGATCCACTCAAGTATGACATGGTGGAGAATCTCTACTATCCATCTGCATCACTGTCAGGGTTCCATCAAAGTTCCGTTCCTCCATTCAGCACTCAGACACGATTATATCCAAGTAAGAATTTATTAGAGAAAACCATGTAGGCACATCTGGGAAAAACCTGAACCTGAAGTTCCAGGTTTTTCCTTACCCAAAAGAAATTCAAAGATCCACCTCCCGGCCATTCTCAAAGGTCACATTTTCCAATCCTCTTTCAGATTCAGCTTCAGCTCTCCTCCTGGCACTTCTCTTCCAGGTGCTGTTTGGTATGTCTTTGACTCTCTTGGAAATAATTTTGTTTTGTCTATACCCCTTTCTAAGTATATGAGAATATCCCCCCTCCTGGTTTCCCATGTAGTATATGTGGCAGCCTTGCAATTATGGCTTCCAAGGCTGACAATCATCTTTTAAAAAAAAGGAGACTGTCATATGTGGTTGGTTTTTTTTATCACTGAAACCAGCATGGAGCAATTCTAAACAAGAACAAGTAGTCCTTGGGAAATGGCTCCCATGTGGCAGCTGCAGAGGTGCCCAATGAAGAGGCCTGGAAAGACGGGTTGGTGCTGCAAATTGGTGAGACCCGCTACTGTGTAGAGTGCAATCCGCCCACACTGACCGAGGTGCAGCTGCTGCGCTCTCCCATGGCCGGCTTCCCCATGTGTCCCAAGCTCCAAGTCGAGTTCGGCTCTGCCCAGGACTACCTCTTCCGTTGGTATCACGAGCAGAAGATCGAGCCAGCTGAGATATCGTCGGCTGCCGCAAGCAACATCTGGGTGGAAGCCCCGGCCGGCTTCGAGTGCATCTTCATGCTGACCAATGTGAAGATTGGACGCTGCCTGAAGCTGATGTGCATCAGGCCAAACAGCGGCTAACTTGGTGGTTGTCCACTGTCACCATAGAGCGGTGCGTTGCATCCTAGCGAAGCCTAAGCTCAGTGTTTCCATCGTGCTGCAAGATGGTAAGATCCGGCATGTGCACTGAGACCAAATGGGGAGGGGGATTTTCCTGCTTGTCATCTATTCCTCAGCACAGACTGAGGGAAGGATGGCAGGCAGGAAAGTCCCCCCTCCCTATTTTCCTTCCGTCGGTCAAAAAGCCTCCATTCCGAAAGATGAAGTTTTGGAATGGAGGCTTTTTGATGAACTGGAGGAAAATGGGGAGTGGGGATTTTGCTGCCTGTCATCCTTCCCTCAGTCTGTGTCTTCCCTGGTGGTAGAGTGGGGATGAGGGTTTGGCATTGGTGGCCTGGCTGAAGGGTCTTTAGGTAAGCTGGTGCGGAGTGCACCCCCTGCCTTGCTTCGTCCTCTTTTGTACGGGTGTCCTAATTTTTCCCCGACCCATACCAAGCCCTCACCCCTCCCCACAAGGCAGCCACATCCCTTCACTAACCTACTTTCCAGGTC
>JANHFL010007554.1:43345-58560 GCA_032468155.1 Oxyrhabdium leporinum
GGGGAAGTGGGGGTGCAGAAAGCAAAGGTTTCCTCTTCCTTCACTCGCTCTTCCGTTCCTCTTTCACTCTCATGCATTGAGGATTTTAGGAAAGATTCCCCCCACAACCCACCCACTCCTCGGCCACTTCAGAGTCATCTGGCCACTTTCCCCAGATTATTTCCATTTCCTTCGCTTGATGTTTTCAGGGTGATTTGCTCCCCGTTCCCAAGCACCCGATAGGTGACCAAACACTTTTCACCTGGACGGAGAAATGACGGAGACTCAAAGCTTTGTGTGCTTGCAAAGTGTACCTTTTGCAAGCAGACAAAGCTTCATCTCCCTCTGGGTGAAAAGTGCACAGCAGAGCCAGGGGCAGAGGCAGAGGCAGAGGCAGAGGCGATCCCGAAGCACTGCTCACTCTGTAGCATTATCTCTCGGCTTGCCGAGAGCCAGGCCGAACAAACACCCACACAGGGCATCGGGATTGCCTGCCTCCCCCATGCCGCTGCCTCCATCTGCTGCTAGTGCCGCCACGCTAGACTCCCGTGATTCAGGCAGCTGCGCAGCACGTCTGGATTGCCTGTCTTCTACCCCTCTGCCTCCACGCTCGGAATTAACGGTATTTGCGCTGCACCAAGGAGGCCGAGGCATGCCGAGAGCTTGGCCTGTTGCAACTATGGGCAAGCAGACAGTAGGGCGGAGAGGGTGGGCCCAGCCGTAGCTGCGCTCCCTCTCCCACTCCACTCCTGATTGCTTATTTTCAAGCCCAAAAGAAAATAAGACCAGATCTTATTTTTGGGGAAACACGTTATTGAGCGAGGGACCACCTATACTATACCTTTGCATTGGGTTTTCTTTGTTTGCCTCTAGCTGTTTGCTGATTCATTGCTTAATTATCTTTTCCAGAATCTTCTCAGGTATTGATGTCAGGCTGATAGGTGTGTAGTTTCCTGGATCTGTTTCCTCCCCCTTTTTTTTGAAGATGGGAACTACACCAGCTCTTTTCCAATCCTCTGATAGTTCCCAAGTGCTCCAGGATCTTTGAAAGATATAGTTCAGTATTTTTGAGAACATGTCTGCCAGTTCCTTCAGAACCTTGGGGAGTAATCCAGCTGGTCCTGGTGATTTGAACTCATCTAGGGTGGACAGGTGCTCTCTACAATTTTCTTGCCTATTTTATCTTGTGCTCCTAATCTGTTTTTTACAGTACTGTTTTTGATAAGTTGGACTGTTTTTTTTCCCTTTGTGAAAAGATGATGCAAAAAAAATGAGTTAAGTAGTTCTAATTTCTCCCTGTTGCTTGTCAACTTCTTGCCACTTTCTTCTACTAAGGGACCAATCATTTCCTTGATTTTCTTGTTTTTTACATGTTGAAAGAAGCTTTTGTTGTTATTTTTGACTTTTGTTGCAAGTCTTGGTTCATTTTGAGCCTTAGCTTTCCCCACTTCATCTTTGCAGGCTCGGGTTGGTATTCTGCCTTAAGTTATGTGCCCGTCTTTCCACTTTTTATACTTGTTCTTTTTGTCTTTCAAATTATCAGACAGTTCTTTATGCAGTCATGCTGGTTTCTTTTGAGCCCTGGTATTATTCTTCTACATTGTTATTGTGCTAGACTGGGCTTTTATTATCTCACTTTTTGAAATTTCCCAAGCTTCTTGAATTGTTTTCCCCTTGAGGATTCTCATCCATGGAATCCTTCCCAAGCTCTAAATTTATTGAAATTAACTATTTTAAAGTCCAAGACTCTAGTTTGACTTTGTGCTTGCATAATGTTGAATTCCAATATTGCATGATCACTCTCCCCCAAGGTTCCTGTAGTTTCAACACCTTCTATCATTTCATCTCTGTTAGTGAGAATTAAGTCCAATATGACCAATCCTCTAGTTCCCTTCTCTTTGTCTTTTTGGGAGACAATGTTGTCTGCTAGGTTTGTCAGGCACCTGCTTGATCTTCCACTTGGTGCAGAGTTTGTCTCCCAGTTGATGTCAGGGTAGTTAAAGTTCCCCTATATTCCAGGTATCCATGCTGACATAAAGTTTTACCCATCTAGGCCTTGAATGTCTGCTGAATACATTATCTTATACACAGTAACCAATTATTAAGGTCTACTGGGGATGCCCACTGGATGACATGACATTTGCCAAGAATTCACTAGGCAATAAGTTGTAAAATGTTTTCTTTACAAACATCCAGATATAGTATTCCCTTTTTCATGCTTACATCTGGAGCCACGCCTTGAAAATATGTAGTTTTTAAATAAATGCTTTTTTGTTGTGATGGTTCTTGTTATTCTGATGTGTAATACATTAACAGCTTCATTATTTCAAAACTTATTTTATATTCCTGCCTTAGATTAACCAGATAGACTTCTCTTCTTGAAATTAGTATTCTACTACATTTAGGCTTACATACAATCCAATATCAATCTATTGCTGCTTTGCATGCATTTTCTGTTTCCTCGTTTATGAATATGAACAGTTGTGGACTATAATTATAGTATTAATTACTCTTTTAAATTCTTGTATGTAATTCTCAGAAGTAATAAATTCCATCAAAGAGAAGGCATTACATCATGCTTGTGAATGAATCTTTGTTTACTCTTTGGTTAAATATTCCAAAATACATTATTTCTTTCTGCAGCTAGCACAGAAATATGATCCCCATCGGGAACTTGAATTGCGACAATGGATTGAGGAAGCAACAGGGAAGCATGTTGGAGACAACTTCATGGAAAGTCTGAAAGATGGAGTCATCCTGTGCGAGTAAGACAACACAGAAAGAGGGGGAAGCTTATTCACCAAATACTGAGGATGGACAAAGGCGGCTTAGTGCCAGTTTAGACTAGCATTAGTTAGCTGACAAAGGACTTGGAATAGTATGCTTAACTTATTAAGAAAAGAAAATGTTTGCACACTTCCCTCTGGCTTCACAGCATTAGCTGTTTTCACTCAAATTAATTTTTAATGACTATCTTTTTCTAGATGGGCATTTTCAGATATAAAGTATGGGGGGGGGGGAGAAATATCTTCTTTTTTAAGAAAACCCTGTACATGGTTTTTGAGGAACATTTTTATTTAGATTTACAGTTCATCCTATGGTAACGATTCATCAATGCCAAAGATAGTGAATGACTTATTATAGATAATTTGACAAGAAACCTGGATAATAAAACAAGATTTAATACCCTAAATATCTACTAAAATTACTTTAAAAGGAAATAAAGAAATATGATGTATCCCCTGTATTCAAAGTTTTGATCCCTAAATATGTTCCCCCAATCCCAAATAATGGAATAATTCAAGGATGCTTTAAATTTAAGACGGGATTGAAACACATTGCTTTTTGTGGCTTAGACACAGACTCAGACATTTCCTGGTTATTTGGCAACTATATTTACCATCTCACCCAACTGGTAGAAAAGCAGATGTACCACTGTTTCCATTATACTTCATTTGTTTTTATTAAGATGAATATTAAACAATTTAAACATAACCAATATTTGTACATACAGGTATAAGACTGCAATGCTAGCTGTATATGGTCAAAACAATCTCAAAGTATTTGTAGTATCACTGAACCACATCCCTTAATTTAATATTAATCCTTTAATACCATTCAATCTCCACTCCAAGAATCATGACTGAAAACACCTCCTAAACTAATACACTACTTTTTTTTGGAGACCAATTAATTAGGAGCTTGGAGAATTTGTACCCTTAATATATTTAATTTATAGTGAATGTGTGGGGTTTTAAAACTAAGATCACTGAGCTGCACTGGGTCTTTTTTGAAGATAGAAAAGCAATACAGCAATTTTCTTCTGACTGATCACTTCTTGAGTACATTCCATGGGTAAACACACATAAGTATTTTTGTTTAGAGGGAACTTTTCAGAAGAAAAAAAGAATACAAGTTGCCACTTCTGAATTACATGGTATTCTTGCATCAAAGTAACCATACAGAAATCCTATATTGATGCTGAAGAAATAAGCTCCTTGGAATAAAACTTTCCTCTCCCCCTCTCTTTCAGACTTATCAACAAACTCCAACCTGGATCTGTAAGGAAAGTGAACGAGTCCACTCAGAACTGGCATCAGGTACCATTCTCTCTTACTATGTCCACATCAGTGCTACCTTTATATTATTAAGAAACTTTTACTAAGGTACATGAAAGAGGTTAGTGTTATGGCATCAGGAAATAGCTGAGCTTTTCTCTTTACTACACAGCTGTTTGCTGTAAACAATGTATTGGCAACACAAATGAAGAAATGTTTCAATTAAAATAAAAAGGTTAAAGAAATGAAACATTAACAAATACAAATGTATTTGCTAATGAGCAAAAATATGCAGCCAAATATTGTGGGAGAAAGACTGGCTGATGTATTTGGGAGTATGAAGACCCTTTCGATTCTTTGATCCAAATGCTCTCTCTCAAAAGCAGCTTTTACTGCCAGAGTTCTGCTATGCAGTACATCAGTGGCCCCCAACCTTTTGGGCACCAGGGACCGGTTTCGTGGACTTTTCCATGGACCAGAGAGGGGCATGTTTTTGCATGCTGCCTGCATCCCATGGATGCTTGTTTGTACGGGGCTTGGGGACCCCTGCAGTACATGTTGTGGCTGTTCTAATAGTAGATATTTAGAGGGACAGAGCAATTACCAAATAGGGCAGAATAATATTAATCTTTCTACTTTTCCATCTTTGTACTAACTGCTACATCTTTGCTGACTGTAAAAAGTGAAGGAACCACTTCTGGCTCATGAATCCACTCATTAGAAGAGTCCTTGTGTAGTCCTTACGCTTGCACCATTGCACTTGTGATGCATTATGTAGATGGTTATAATTTTTCTCCTTGAGCTTTGAGATAGTACTAAACCAATCTTCCCCAACATAATACTTTTCAGAGAGACTGAGATTACAGTTACATGCCACATTGAAGAAGATTCCACCATCCACTTCTTAGAGGAAGCATTGTAAAGGAAATCATTCCTGGAAAATGCTCAGTGATTGTAATTAATTGACTCTCCTGTTTTGCAGCTGGAAAACATTGGCAACTTTATTAAGGCTATCACAAGATATGGAGTGAAACCCCATGACATTTTTGAAGCAAATGATCTCTTTGAAAATACAAACCATACCCAGGTCCAGTCAACCCTGATTGCTTTAGCTAGCATGGTAAGTTGTTTTTGCTCATTTTTTCTTCAGTGAACCTTGTATGATAGTACAAAAGTGTTTCATAGATATCACCCCAATAATCTAATACTGGATAATACAATCATCATATTGAAATGTGAGTGGAGGCCAAATCAGTGTGGCCTCAGATTACATTTAAAATGACAATCTCATAGCTAACTCTTCACTACTAGAAGAAAATACCTGTTATACTGCCTGATCTACAATATCCCTTATTGGTCTATAAGTCTTTCAGAAGAGTTATATTGATGGGCAGGAGGAACTTTTTTCCAGTATAAACCAGGTATGTCAAACTCGCGTCATCATGGCAGCGTCACGTGAAGTATTGGGACTTTTTTTCCCTTTGCTAAACCGGGCGGGGCCAACACACATCCAGCCCGTGGGCCACGAGTTTGACACCCCTGGTATATACAGTTAATTTCTACCAAGATTCCTTCCCAGAATTTTACATGCTAGCCGTAGACCCTGAATTATAGAAGTACTAACAGCAAGTATAGAACCCTTTCTCTTTGCATGTCCATATATGCTCAGCCTAATTTTACACACTTAGAAGAAAGATGCTTAGATTTCAGTTTGGGCATCACAGAGATGATATATCAAGGAAATCATTTGCAGAATTAAACACTGAGTCCAGGGTTTTTGATCCAATTTGAAATGAAATAACTAGGAGGTCTGGGGCAGGGGGAAACTTCCTGCTGCTCTCAACTCCACTTCAAAACAGACCTGCCTCATTTTGGCAAAATACCTGAGAGAAACATCTGAACGGATTTCTGATTGTCACAACACAGGCAAAGACAAAAGGCAACAGGGTGAATGTTGGAGTGAAATATGCCGAAAAACAACAGCGAAAATTCCTGCCTGAAAAGCTGAAAGAAGGAAGGAACATCATTGGACTGCAGGTGTGTGGCTTCAGTCACAGCAACATCTTAGTTTCCTTAAGATACAGATATTTTGTATCATTGTCTGTAGGAAATAATTTAGGATACCTTGCCATATCTTAAAAATTAGTTTCTTTGTGCAAATGTGTACTTGGCCAAATACATAATTACCATGGCACTTCCCCACAAGTGCTTTCATCCTTCTGCCCAACGTTTCTCACCAGAGTCAGCCTTGAAGTACCAAGAACTAGACAATAGTTCCTCCAAACAATTAATTGCAGAGGAGACAAAATGGTGCCAAACGAGTGTGTCTGCTATTCTTAGTTCATTAGATGCCAGACTGAAATAGCAAGATGCATATATATGGATCAGCCAGGTGTGCATTAGGTAGTAAAAAAAAATGCTGATGAGGACCATGAACAAAACACTGAAAATTGCAGGGGGGAGAGAAGCAATAGAAATTCCCTTTATCCCATCTTACATTGCAGGGAAAGAAAATATGCTGTTAGAAGACCGATTTATTTTCCAAAATAGACACATCCAGAAGGTGGGGCAGGGGGAGGGGGCAAAACAAAACAATTCCAAGCAGCAGGAAGCATGCTTTGAGTCCACTTCTTAGGGAAGAAAACATACATTTTGGTCAAATTCACATGAACTCTTTTCATCTGAGTTATTGTGTGCTGGGAATCAAAACAATTTACTGCATAGTAAACTAGAATCAGTAGATTTTTGTTGTTGTGATATGCACCAAAAATATAGGAGCAGTTGCTGTAAAGATATGCCTGAAAACTCTCAAGTCACTTCTGTTTAAGGGCTAAGCGAATACCAGTGGTACCTGCAGAATTGAAAGTGATTTTTCTTTGTAGGCTCCACCACTTTGAAATATATAACATTATAATGCATGCACATAATGCATCATTCTGACTCCACCTGGCCCTCACTCTAGAGGTCATTGATGCTATGCCAGCTGAAGCAAATGGTGATAATTTTTGCCAACAGACTGAAAACAGACCACTCACAAACTCTTCCAAACTTCATCACTGGAAACATATCAGTATTTTACACTGCAGCCGAGCTAGAAATTAACAGACAACTGGTGGATAAGGACAGCAGCATATGAGATTCAATTCTGGAAAAAATTCGGAAATGGTACAGACTGTGGATAAAGTGCCCTCAGTTCCATTTTATACCTGACTCATTAAAACTGGCATCTTGTTGTCTAAGTATATTTGCCAATGTGATTTTGCCAGTTTGTTCCCACAAAAAGTACCTCTAGGAATGTCATTAGTGCTTTGAACTGAGTTTTCCTGCATTAAAATCACTGCTGAGACTTGAAAAGGACCAATTCTTCACTTGTGATTTACAGTGACACCATAAAGCTGTCTTCCTATTGGATATTTTGTTACCAGTCATGGCTGAGTGATATTGCATGATATAAATCACTAGGGAGAAAATGGAGAAAAGGTCTAAGTGACATGAAGAGGAAGCTTTTAACTTATATATGAAATAGAAACTTGGCAAAGAGTGAATGATGAGTTTAATTGTCAATACTGCATTCTTCTTAGATGGGCACCAACAAGTTTGCCAGCCAGCAAGGTATGACAGCATATGGCACACGTCGACACCTCTATGATCCCAAGTTGGGTGCAGACCAACCTCTAGATCAGGCCACAATCAGTCTACAAATGGGAACCAACAAGGGGGCTAGCCAGGTAAGAAATCTGAATGGAAAAAATGGGTTACTGAGATAATTTTGATACTCTTACCTGTTTTTCCCCTCATTCTTCCACTGGAACATCAACAATATATTGATTAGTAGGATTACCACAACTGCTTGTACAATAACAGATACACTGCTTTTATCATAATGTAATTTCCATGTAGAAATAAGTTCCTGCTTTTTAGTTTTAGTACTTCTGTATTCTTACTCAGATAATACTCTTCAGACTGAAGACAAATAGGTACTTTAAGGCACATGAATCCTATTTACAACTCTTCAAGTTGTATGCAGCAACCATACAGCAACTTCAGTGCAGCTGCTTTAAGAAGTCAGACAGGTGCTATGCTCATGCTCCAAAGCCCGTTTGCCTTTGACTCTGAAGTACTTCAGAGGTAGCTACATGTCTACATGGCTGGGACATTCCTAAGGGTTTCAGACATGCACTATCACTGTGTGAAGCTAGGTAACACTAGAACACTTTTATGTAGCAAGTGTTTAGGCCTCACAAAAAAACAACCCTCAAATTCTTCCAAACAAAGTTTGCACATCAACATTTAATTTGGGAGCACATTATTCTTTGGATTTTTGTCTCTGAAAACACGTGAACTGAGGCTGAAGTAAGTTCAAGAGGCAAATACCATTATCTCAAAATATATTTGGCATAAGCAACTCATATTTTGTTTTTTCCTGAGAATAGTGTAGAAATTAGATACCTCAAATCTCAAAATACCATTTTTAGCTCTTAAAAATCAAGATAATGAAATTGTTGGAGATATGCTAGAAAGCCAATTATTTCATTCTGAGGTATATCAATTAGAAAATAAATATCTTGGAAGATAAAGAGTCAAATTATTTTTCTTGGGTGGCATATTTTCTTCAACACAAAGGTTTAGTAATGCTAAATACTAACTGGCAGGTATATGTGTGTGTACCTACGTGCATTTATCAATTATTCCAATCTTTTCACACTTTCTCCAAGTAACTGCTTTTTACTTTTCTATTCTTCCCCTTTTTTCCTCTACTGCACCCACCTCAGGCGGGCATGACAGCTCCTGGAACCAAGAGACAAATCTTTGAGCCCACCCTTGGCATGGAGCACTGCGACACCCAGAATATCTCCCTGCAAATGGGCAGCAACAAAGGAGCTTCACAGCAAGGCATGACTGTGTATGGGCTGCCGCGACAAGTCTATGACTCCAAATATTGTCTCACGCCCACCTATCCTATAATTGGAGATGATGAGGACCAATATAACCACAGCCATCATAACTTCTACAACTCTGAATAGCCAGCAAGAGTTGTGGGACAGATATAAAATACAGACACCAGCACTGCAAGGCGCTTCCTAAAAGATCTATCATCATGTGTTTATTTTAACCCAGGAATATAAGAAGATTCAGACAGTTCCCTAAATTGCTAAACAGTTCACTAAAGACTCCTTAATACATGCCAGAGCCAGGTTTCCCTGTCACTGAGTGTTAAAGCTTCACCTTGATATCTTTCACGCTTTGACTTATCAACTACTGTCACTGCTTTTGAGCATGCACTAATATGGCTCAAAACTCTCAGGATGAAAGATCAAATAATAAAACCAATAGGTTGAGAGAAGTAGAAACAAAAGAATGAGTCCTCTTAACTTGGCTACTCAAATGAATTAGCTTCTCGAAAAGCCCTGGCAGCTGCCAATCATTTCCCAGTGCCAGCTGCTGCTAATGTTTTGGATCAATGCAGAGGCAGGCAATGAAGGTACAACTGATAAATTTGTTAGCTGCTGCATTGTATTTTGTATTCATTAATTACACAAATTGCTTCAGGGCAAGCCACGTTTTCTGACCTGTTTAGATATAAAATAGCAAGTTCTCCATATGTTAACTTTGCCAGAGGCTTCAATCACTTGTTTCCTGAAACACACAACGTTTGTGCAAAAGCAGTGGCAACCTGAGCCAGCCACTGACTTCTTGGAAAGCAAAAACTTGTGGTGGAAAATATGTATGGGTGGAGAGTGATTGCAGGACCAGACAACATCACTAGACCAGCGATACACATATGTATCCTTAAGATCAGTAGCTGGCTAATGTCAGGTCATTTGGAAAGGATGGTGCAGAAAGGGAGATGCAAAGTTAAACCAAGCACCCCTACAATTTCAGGCAGAAACTGTCTGGAAACTGAACAGCTACTTGCCCAAGAATACAAACTTTCCTGCAAAACGACCCAGTGCTTTTTAATTCATTGTTTAGTCATATAATGAGCAGGTTCTGCATAAACCTTCTTGCATGTTACATGGATAGGAATGTCTTGGCGATACACAACTGTTTCTTTGTATTTGCCTTACATCTCTCATTAGTCTACAGTATCTCTGATCTTATTTGTTCCATTCATCCCCATATACGTACTTAATTTGCAGTAAATAGTAGACATTTGTGTATTTGCATACAATCGAAGAATTGAAAGGCATGGGAAATCAGGTAAAACTAACTGAACATAGATTATACATTGGAACCAAAATTATTTTTAAAGCATTCTTCTCCTGATTTATGTAAATAATCATGTGGCTTGTACAAAGACAAAATCATCTACCATAAAGACAATATTGTGCAATTCAAGCCCAACAAGTATACACTTCACACAGAAGTAGGATTCATTGGCACTCGCCTGTGCATCTACAGTAGCTGTGTTCTGCCTTTCTTCCAGGAACTCAAGGAAAGTATCCTTTCCTCCAATTTCTCCCATGATAGATTGTGAGATAGCCTGGACTGAGAAAGAGAAATTGGCTCAAAGTCGCCCAGAATGAGCTTTTCTGGGTGTCTCTCCTCCAATACCTAGAACATAACACTAGGTCTCACTTTTTGCTTCCCATGAATCTTTAATTATGCATATTAAAACATTTTTTATATTAACAGATAAATTTTATTCAATTATCATCTAAACCCAGCACTTGTAGTTCAGGATTAGTGTGTCTGTCATCGATACGTATATTTAGTTGAGGAATGGCTGGCTTCACTACTTTTTTCTACTGCCATGTTTGCTGGTAATTATCTAGAACTAGAGGAATATTTGCTCATTTTCCAAATCAACATTTGGGAAAATGGCATAATATATACTACTGAAAGCTAATAAGAGTCAATGAAAGCACTTGCCCTTTATCTTCCTAAAAATCCATATCCTTCCTACAGTTGCAAGTGTTCTGCCTGCTGAACAGCTAAAGGCACACTTTCCTTAAAATAAAAACACATAAAATGTATGTTTCATTGCAATGTTCTGCTAAAATTTACTTCATTTCACTGTGGCACAATAGAGAGAGAAAAGAGGGCTTTTAAAATATTTTAAATGCGATTTAACACATACTTCTGATGTGTCTATTTAAAAATGAAATGAAGATGTCACCATAACCCTTCCTATTACAACATGTCAGATAATTTACTTTAGTGGTTCTCCACGTTCTCCAAGCAGGTCTTTTGTAACCCTTGGATCTAAGATATTTCAAGAGAAGACAACCACACAGAATTTAATTTAAATTTAAAATTTAAAAAAATAAAATAAAAAAGAATTTTAAAAACCCCACAGAAATCTCTATCAGCTAAGTCATTTGTTTCCCCAAATGTTTGAATTTTTATATAAGCATCTCTTATCTAATGGAAGCAGCCAGCACTGCAGAATGTCCTAAAGGCAAAACCCATTACATTCGTTACTCTTACATTGAGATGTGATCATGAATGTATTCTTTAAATTGCAGTATAATCAACAGTATGAAAAATGCTTTCAGGAAATGAGTTATCATTAAAAGTTTTCGGTCCTCTTGAAACTAAAGATAACATTTCAACATAGAGGACAGTCTCTGCTCACTTGAATATTTCTGCAGGAAGGAATTATCAAGATGCAGCAGGTCTGTAGGCAAGATTGGGTAATGTAATGTAATGTAATGTGTTTATATCTGTATCTATCTCTTTATCTGGAAAATAGCAATAGCAACCATCACTGTATTGTTGCCAGAATCATTACTGATGTATGCATATAGCCACCAAGAGTCATTTTTGCGTATTTGGGAATATTCTAATGAAACATAGGCTTAAAAGTGAAATATTTCCGTTTTTAACACTTCATTGTAGTAAGTCTGCTCAGTGAATTTTTAAATATTAAATTATCCCCAAGTCAGCTGATTTTCACATAACCCCATGGACAGAATTGCACATAAAAGCCTATTTAGTGTGCCCCATCATTGTTGATATTCAATTCAAAGCAATTCCCAAGAGTGATCCTGTGAGTAGGTGCTGTCCCTACCTATACATTTCACTATATAACATATACAGGCCAGACTCATACAGAAGACTAAACAGATGGATTACTGAGAGTCATTTGCTGAGATGAACAGCTATAAAAATCAAACAAATCAAACAATGAAACACTTGTCTCACTATGTTAAGTAAGTTCTGCCATCATCATGCTGCATCCAGTTGTGGTCACCACACTATAAAAAAAGATGTTGAGAGTGCAGAGAAGAGCAACAAAGATGATTAGGGAACTGGAGGCTAAAATATACGATGAACAGTTGCAGAAAATGGGCGTGGCTAGTCTAGTGAAGAGGACCAGTGGGGACATGATAGCAGTGTTCCAATATCTGAGAGGCTGCCACAGAGAGGAGGGGGTCAAGCTATTTTCCAAAGCTTCTGAAGGCCAGAGAAGGAATAATGAATGGAAACTGAACAAGGAGAGATTCAACCTGGAAATAAGGAAAAATTTTCTGACAGTGAGATCAACCAATGGAACAGCTTGCCTTCAGAAGTTGTGGGAGCTTCATCACTGGAGGCTTTCAAGAACAGACTGGACTGGGGTGAGGGGTTGGACTACATGGCTAAAGGTCCCTTAGATTTGTGTTAATATGTTAATCATGCAAGAACTGCCATTTTACTAATCAGAAAATAAATTAAAAAACTCTAACATAGCTACCTTTTTACCAAAGGGGAGAAGAATTCTACTGTCAAAATTCCAGGGTGAAGCAAACATACTGTTAAGCATGTTGTCAATCCAGGTAGGAACAAAAGCATCCGGTAGAGGACACCTCCCTGCTTTGTTTATGCTTCCAGTATTTAACTTACATAACTATTCAGTTAGTGTGGTGATATCATTAGCTTCTTAGCAAGTTGCTGATTCATTTCCAAAGTGATTTAGAATCCTGGAGAGTGGAACATGGCAACTTAAAATAAGAAGGTAATAGTTTTATTATTTAAAAGATTTAACACTAACAATCACTGAGCTCCATTCTATGCATCCTAAGCTTCTAGTTAAATAATAAATAATATAAACCCAAAGATTTATATAGACACTGGAAAAAAGGAGTGACCTTTTAGCTGTCTTAGAATACTCTCTCTAAAGTATCAATAACTGTCCTCAAGATTGGGCAACTGTGTTTTCTCTCAGAATAAATAAACCTACTCAGCTGATTTGCCATGAACACACCATTCTATGATCCCAGGTTCTTAGATTACTTATTTGTTCTGTTAGCTGGAATCTTCATGACTACTGTATATTTTTCTTGGCAACAATATGGAAGTTGTTTGCTAAACTCCCTTGAAGTAGAAAAAAGATTTTAGGCTTACCTGTTTTCTGATTTGGAAAGGCAAATTAACAAGGATGTCAGCTGCATATATCTTCTATCTGTTCTAGATCTGCCTTTGTGCTATTTATGGGGCAATTCCCCCTTATCATGAATGCTTTCTGCCCCAAAAATGGGACCTGCCTTGCCCAATACTCCCAGGAAATGCTTTCTTCAAATCTGAATGACCGCCTACACAGAAAAGAGATTTTGCTGTGCAGCAACTAGACCATTCTATATCATACATCTATTATTTAGTTGGTTATTTAATGACCTAATGCCTTTCTACTTACTTAGAGCAGCTATGAAAAAAAAAAATTAAATATAAAAAATTAAAATCATAGAGACTATTTAAATGATGAGATTGGGAGGCAATTTCAGAGCATGTGTATTTGACAATCAGAGCAAGGAAAACATTATAAGTCATGGAAATCAAGGGATGGAATTCATGATTGAGCTATAGTAATGGAAGGATACAATTTGTTCAAAAGAAACTCGTCAAGAGAAATGGATTATCACACAAAGAATGACTAACCAATAATGACGTTTGTGACACTCTGGTTGAAAACCCTACTGAAAGAATTTGGATGAATATGAAGGGGAAAAGAATCAAATAATTATTTTGCTTGGTTAGGCACCCTGTAAAACTGATAAAATGTTCAAAAGCACTAGGATATTTGGCCTAAAGAAAAGAAAACCAGGGGGAGACATAAAAGTCTTCCAATACTTGGAAACGGGCTGTCAAATGGAAGAAAGTGTAGATGTATTTTCTGTATTGCCTGAGAATATGACCAGTCAATGGGTGGAAGTTTTATAGAGAAAGCACCAAATTTGAAATAAGCAATTTTCTGACAATAAAAGCTGTTAACGGAATTCCTGCTTCCTGAAGGGTCCTCCATTTCTGCAGGTTTTCAAATAAAAATTGGACAACCATTTATGTAGGATTATCTGGTGATTCCTGCTCTAGGAAGGGGGCTAAATAGAAGACCCTTCAAGGTCCTTCCAACCTATCAGTTTACAGTACAGCAAAAAATAGGAAAAGCTGTATCTGAAAAACTAAGAGCATCTTACAAGTTACAGCACCATTATAACACACTGAACCTCTTCTTTCACTATATGACATTTTTAAGAAGAAAAATATTCAGTTCAAGATCCCTTGCAGATTATTTTAAAAACAAGGAATGGGCTTTTGCTTCTTCAAATGTTAACATGTACAAAGAACTCGGGAGTTGTCTGTAGAGCATAGAATTAGTTCAGGTTTAGAAGATACAAAACTTGATGCCATAGTGGTTTTAACTTGAAAAAATAACCGCAGTCTCTTAATTCCAATGCTGCAGAAGATAAAACTGGGAATAGGTCAAAATAGCTTTTCTTCCTTGCACAGTGCATTCAGAAAGTATTCAGACCCCCCTTTACTTTTGTCAATTTTGTTGTGCTGCAGCCTGATTCAACAGTTGTTGAAATTATTATTTTTCTACACTCAGTACCCCATAACAACAAAGTGAAAACAGAATTTTAGCAATTGCTATAAAATTATTAAAAAAACTGAAATATCACATTGGCATAAGTATTCAGAATCGTTCAACACTTGAAATTTAGCTCAGGTGCATCCCATTTTTCTTGATCATTGCTGACATTTCTACACCTGTGGTAAATTAAATTGATTAGACATGATTTGGAAAGGCACACAGCTCTCTACAGAAGGCCTCAGTTGACAAAGCATAGTGTAGCAGAGCAAAAACCATGAGATCAAAGGAACTGCCTGCAGAACTCAAAGACGGGATTATTGCAAGGCACAGATCTGGGGAAGGCTACAATAAAATTTCTGCTGCACTGAAGGTTCCTAAGAGCA
>JANHFL010007554.1:99441-119331 GCA_032468155.1 Oxyrhabdium leporinum
GACCATGGGGATGCTGCAACAGTCGTAAGTGTGAAAAATGGTCATAAGTCATTTTTTTCTGTGCTTTTGTAACTTCAAATGGTCACTAAATGAATGATTATAAGTCAAGAATTACCTGTATTTTTTACTTCTGGAATGCCCAATTCAGCACAACTGGTACAGTCTCACTTTCCTTCTGTTCTTCCTACAGATGAGAAGCAAAACAAACATGATGGAGAAGCTGAAGAATTCCCAGTCACCTGTTAAGCCTGAGCAGCCAAGCCTTCCACCAGCTGTTACTCCAACTCCTCTTCCTTCCCCAGATGGTGGGGGGAATGATGTAGAAGCCACTGAGCCCCCCACTAGCCCCGCTTCTTTCTCACCTCAAACAAAAGGAAGCCCTCCTGCTGAGACTCCCCATGCAGCACTGCCCCCCAATGTCCCTGTCATCAGCCTGGGCTACAGCAAGTCCCCCACTCCTGTTGAGTTCCCCACAACCCAACTCACTGCGCTACACCCCATTCCTAACTTTTTGCAGTTCTCAGGTCTGCCTGGACCCCCTCCACCATCCCTGCCTCTGACCAGAGTAAGGAGTCCACTTTTAGCCCCACAATACCAGCCTCATCCCTTTCTCAACAAGTAAGTCCAGAAATCAGATCTTGGGGGGAGGCGAAGGCGGGTGAGGAAAGGAAGAAATCCTGGTTATGTTGGCAAGCTGCCAGTGCCAACTCTGTGAACAATGGCAGTGGATTCATCTAGACTGTGTTATAAGCAAATTATCCCACTTTTGGAAATTGACAAAAAGAGAACTATTGCAGGTCCATGTCAGCAGCCACAGCTTCTCTGTGACAGCATCTCCCAACATGGAATATGTGCAATTCTTAGAATACACAACAAGCATTTATGTTCCATGTTGCCTAGAATTCTGGAAATTAAAGTTCAAACGTATCTGGAAGGTACAATATTAGGGACAGGTGCTTTCCTGAGTCATACTACAGTTTGCTAAGCCTTTAAAGTCTCAGGACAATTGAATTTGGAAATTGAGAAGGAAGCATCCCTGGCTTATAAGATAGCTTGTCGATAAGTAGTAGAAGCTCCCACACAGTGAAAACCAGAGAGAACCTCTTGCAAGCAAGAAGGTAAGGATAGCAGCGTAGGCATGGAGCTTATTAGGCCAACGATCTTGATAATGCTAACAGTCAAAGTGTTCATCTCATCAAGCAGATGGCAAAGCCAGATGGATTTGTAACTGGCTGACAGACCACACTCAATGAGTCATCCTTAATGGCACTACATCCACATGGAGAGTTCTATTCTCCATTCTATTCAGCAAGTAGTGTCCAGCATATCTTAATTTCATTTGCCAGGGATCCTGAGAAGGAAAAATATCTTCTGCTTCTAATTACTTGATCCTGGCAAGCCTTTGCCTCTTTTGTTTGTTTGTAGCTTGGGACTCGCCAAAACATGAACTCTCTTTACTATCTGTAATGAATGAGTTAACCTAGCAATTTAGGGCACAACAGGAAAGATGCAACTGATTGTTTTATTGAGTTTTGTGGCCAGGACTTTGGGGGAAGCTAAGCTTATGAACTGTGCCAAGCTACACAAAATGATATGTCTGTAGAAATGATCTAGAAAGGTTCAGCTTTATTGATTATATGCTGAGAGAACCGGTGTGAAAGTGAGCAACCTGGAGACCACTAATAATATTTCTACATGATAGTGGTCCATCCAGTGCCATCCTGTGTGAAAGCTGCTAGCTGAGTAGGGATGGTTGGAGTGGTGGAGTGGTCCCTGCCAGTGGTCCTTGGGAACATGATAGGTTCTTGACCACTCTGAATGGGAGAAGAACCAAGTTGTCAGTGTGTCTCAAGTTCAGTTTAATCCAGTGATTTCTTTTAATATTGAGATTTCATTTTCTTCCTGTGGTTTATCAACAGCCCAACAATGGGTGTACTCTCTCTGCTAAGTTGTCTTTCCTGAACATGCTCTGCCTTGCCCCAATCTCTGATGTAGGCATGGCATCAGATGAGCTGGTGTGGATGTTTTTTTTACCCTATAATGGGATGAAAATCTTTTTCAGAATTAAAATTGGAGGCACACTTTGCCAAATACCTCCAAATATTTATTTTGTGGATTATGAAGGCATTGGGATTACTATGATACATCCCAAACAATGTGACTGAGCCACTCACAATGTGAAGGAATGTAGCTGAAATAATTGTTGTTAACTGGGCAGGTTAATCCCAAGTATGGGTTTTTGTTTCTCACCATAGTACACATGCTGTAAGGCTGGACTTGCAGGGAGGGATGCAACAGAGCCTACATAGAAGAGTGTTGATCTTGGACCTGCTGCCAAGAGACATGAGAAAATGATAATATTTGTAGGCTATTTTTGTAGGGAAGATTTGTAAATAAAGTTATACAAACTTGTATTCATGTTTTGAGATGGGGGTTCTGATCACTGTTCTTATTTCTCTCTAGCATCTACTTAGGCAACTCGGGGACATTTGGCCTCTTTCCCAATAACCGCCTCAAGCGGAGACCAAGTCATTATGAGCAAGACATTACTGAAGGTGAGTATAAAGGGTGTTTCGCTCCCAGGACAGAGCAGAGAGAACTAGCAGAGAAACACATGTGACAGATATGAAAACAGCTTGTATAAAGTGACTGCCAGTATGGGGGAAGGAGTTCCCAATTCATGTTCAGCATGACCCCTTTCGCAAAGGCCTCTTACTCTTTCAGACTTTTCCATGTATCTGCCTAGGTCTTCAACCCCAGAAAGTGGCACGCCGGGTCTTCACTAATAGCCGGGAACGATGGCGTCAACAGAATGTGAATGGTGCCTTTGCTGAGCTTCGGAAACTCATCCCCACCCATCCACCTGACAAGAAGTTGAGTAAGAATGAGATTCTTCGCTTGGCCATGAAATATATCAATTTCCTGGTCAAGCTACTGAGTGACCAGGCCAGACTAGCTGGAGGGGAGACTGCTGAAACAAACAGCCCCTGCAATGGCACTCCCAGGACTCCATCACCATCAGCATCCATAAAACTGGAACAGTTGACCGCCGAATCAATGACTGTGTTGGAATCAGGAGAACCACGGTGATGTCTAGCAGTAACAGACCACCATCACCACCCCTTTCTGTGCATCTACAATGCTGCACATGTGGATCAAGCTAGCATCAGTGGAAACTCCTTGGGCTGCACATCCCTTCCTTGAGTCCATCACTCGTGGAATGGGCTGCCATAATAGGGTTATATTGACTTTAGAAGACTTCATTTGACTTCAGGAGTCCAAAATCAGAGGGGAAAGGTGCTGGAGTCCCTTTGACTGAGACATCCATTGATGCCCAATGGAAGCCTCAAAACGTGGGGACTCTGGGAGAGACGAGGAATGAGATTTAATGTACAATTCCCTGGCTTGGGGCAGCAGGGAACTGCTGCCGCAGTTCTATATGATGTCTGGTTTGCATAAGACACCCTCTAGCTCTTGTTGGCTGTAAGAGGAAGACCTTGATGTCAGGCAGCACCATGGCTGGGAAGGGTGCTCTGGAGTTTCGTTTTCACTATTTGCTTCTGACTTTTAGCCTTAACATTGCTCAAATAACACAAATCTAAGCCTTATGGGGCCCCACATAAATATTTGAGCCTATACAAAAGGGCAAAAGGATATAAAAAGAAGTGGCAAGGTTAAGAAGCTGAGCTCCCAGGCCCAGTCTACTTTCCACCTTCCCATCAAAATGGGACTCTGGCTCGGCTATGTCAGTGACATCTTTCTAGATGGGAAAAGAGCTACGGAAGGACTTTGAGCATTCTTGTCAATGGCTTGGAAAGCAAGGGCTATGTAATTGTACAGACTGTTCAGTGCATCTGCCGTGCTCTGCCTAGTTGGGTATTCAGTAGTAGCTCAGTCAGGGCTACAGGCAGTGGTTTGTGTGAGCATGTCTTCTTTTTGACATGCTTATTTTCCTCCATGCACAATGTTTTTCTTGGCAATTTTTGTGCAGAAATCTTCATGATCAGTCCCAAAAATCAGGATCACCATCTCTGCAGGAGAACTGGGCCTTAACAATGGTCTCTTGTCATCCAGGTGTGCTGTTGGGGAGTTACTCCAGATGCAAGCAGTTAAGAGGGAGTGGGTGGTGGTGGTGGTGCAGTGGCTGCTGTGTCACTCTGGAGGGGCCAGTTGGGTGGGTGAGGGGTTGCTGGGAGCCCAGTCTCAGAAACCTTCCCCTTCCTGGAAAGAGAAGGGCGGTTTATGCTGAGTCAATATCTCAAACTTCTCCCCAAACCCTGGGCTCCTTGCCAAAACCACATATGACAGCAATGATTCCAGAGGGAGGGAGGCCCGGGCTGTCTGTTATCAGATGAAGAAGTTTTCTGAAAGGTCTTTGGGGTGAAGGAAGATGACCACACACACACACAGCAGCAGCAGCACCCAGACTTACTTGCAAAGGAAATTATTCTCTACTAATATTTGCTTTTATTGGGAGCAGGATTTGTAAGATGGGATTCTTACACTCATCAGTGCTGTCCAGACGAGGAGCTCCTTGGAACTAAATTCTTCCAAGTTGTATGATGTTTTAAAACTGAAGTCAATGCCATAAACAAAAAGAAAAGTAATATATTTGGTGATAATTGTTGACTCTGTAAAAGATTGTGTGGGATGCATGCTATATTTTGAAATTGAATTTTTCACTGCAAGGAAATGATGAGGAAATAAGTGTGTGTGTGTGTGTGTGTGTGTGTGTAGTGTTTGTGAAGTGAAAAGCCATTGAAGATACATAAGTACTGCATCCTGAGGTGATTCCTCCTCAGTCCTCTCTGACATGCTGAAAGTACAGCAGTAGCACCGCAATGGTTGGATGAAGCCACATTTAAGTCTCCAGAGGGGAAATGGCCCAAGTATGCCCACAGGGCCTGGTGTATTATTCTGCCAAAACCCAGCAGCTTACCTGACATCATGCACATTCCTTGAGTAACTCTTCCTTGGCTACAACCTAGTTACATGCCCCCCCCCCCAAAAAAATACACAGAGCTGAATGGCAATTTGTGACACATTCCTGTTCCTCTTGCCAGTTTTGGTCTCATTCACTTTGCTGTTATTAAGTTGGCTTTCTTTTTTATTCTACCTTCTGAGTTTGTAGTCTAAGCAATCACTATGCCTTTCTTCCTCTTGTCCACTTTCTAAGCAGTCCTTCAATCACATGATGTTGATTTTATTTTATTTTTCATATTCACTTATCTTGCTATACTGGTTCTTGCTCTAGTTAGCTCAACCAAGCCTTAGCCAACTATCTTTTAGCCCAGAATCTAGCCAGGATGGGAAATCTGTGGCCACTGTGTCATGCAAACCTAAGAAGGATAGTAAACTGTAACTGAATGCAGTCTAAAACTGTGGATACCCATTAATGTTTATTATCCAATCATTCTTTAAATTAGTGACACAGTTTTGTTTAGCTGTTATTGTTTATGTGGAATCTTTGAGGTGCCAAAATCAAATTAAACGTTTTGCTCAGTGAAAATAACATGGTTCCAAGGAGAACAACTAATCAAAACATAGCAGGCCTAGTCAGTGAACTATTCTGCTCAGGCTCCACCACAATGAATTGGAAGGCTTAAAGAAAGATGCTCTTCAGCAGGCCAGAGCAACTCCTACCAGACTGTTAGAATTGATAGATGTACAGAGGATACGGTGTGTTTATATGCATTGCTGAAGGACCCTATAATCTGAAGTAGGGTAGCCATATTTTAAAAAGCAGTGGATGCCATTACAATCCAACTTAGAGCACATAATGAAAAATGGATACATCTTCCACTATGCTGGCATATGGAAGGTGCTGGTTGTAAATTCCATCATACAGAGGCAAATGGGCTCATCCACTTTAAACAGTTGAAGTCAAGTTCGTTTCTGTATTTTGGTCATTGATTAGCAACAACTAACAAATTCTCCATTGTGATCCCCAGATGTCCTGAGACTAAGCTGGCAAGTAAAGAAAGACCAGCTTTTTACACTGTGCATTCACCTGAGCATCTATTTTGCTATGGTTTCTGCACCTCTTGATTTACTCACACTTATCAATTCCATGATCCTCAAATGGTATTAACAGAAGAGATACACATGCCTCCCCATGCTGAAAATTCCAGTTGCTTCCTGTGAGGGTCAAGCAAATAAGGTCTTCAAGACTACCTGCAGTATTCCCCTGCAGAAGGGGTGTCCACAGGGGATGATTAAGAAAGTCAAGATGACCACTACAGTGGTGCAGTTGAAGTGCTGCCTGTTTTTATTTGCATCACATGCAGAGCTTTTGTGGATAGTTGTGCTATAACACTTTAAAATCCACAGCAGGAAAGGGAGAAGGAAGAAGTGTTAGAGGACCAGATATTTTTCCTGCCTGCCACTTCTTTGCTCAGAATCACCCTTCTCTGAAGCCAAATCCAAGCAAAGCTCAAGAATTCTGGGGGAAAGTGGGGTGAGGAAATGGGGGATATTTGGAAATTACTTGAATCCCATCTCCTGTACTGCTTGCTTTGATCCCATTGCCCTTCAGAAGCTGCATTCCCTCTAAAGAAGATGAAAGGTGTACTATTGTACCATGCAGTGGAGGACCACCGCACTGAATTCCAGGCAAAGGGCAACCAGAAAGAACCAGAACCTGCTAAGAAGATACATCTTGGAATTGGGGTTGTGCTGAGAAACATATAAGAAGATCCCAAGAAAGGATTAGGTCTCCTTTTCTACTCCAGTTAGTTGGAGTTAGTTGCCAAAAATGGCACTCACCATCTACCTTTACGTACTGCTGTTTTCACTTCCCAATTCCCCAGATGATCGCAATCATTTTGTCACATTCACAGTGTCTTTCCTCTTGAAGCAATTAGAGGTTTCAGGCCACGGTGCTGGGGTTTTCATTAGCAAAAATAGAATTACATTTGTATCAGAAATTGATTTAAATCTAATGATGTTAATGTTGAGGCCTGAAAGCCTTGTGCTTTACATAAAAGAGATGAAGGTCAAATAGTTGGTGTCAGTGCGAAGGAATGCCAGAGGTGGGCTTCTGGAACAAACAAATACCCGAATATGTGCATACCCTAGATGATACATACTTATAGGCTTAAAGGGATCTTAATTAGGACTACTGTCTCGACCTACAGAAGACACCTGTTTGTGTGCACCCGATCCTGGATGTTTTCTACATCAGGGTCCATGGCTATTAATTTCTCTCTGAAGTGTTCTCTCTCTCTTTCAAGGAAGACAAACAGAAACAATTACAGTCAATAACATTCTTTAATTCAATCAGTTAAAGAAGGTGCTGCATCTATAAACTTTTATTATGGAAAAATTGTAATTAATACATGCGTATTACACCCCGCTCGGAGAGTGGCACTTGGGGAGGGAGGGGTAGTGCCGAGGGCTGATTGGGACAGGGGCTGGGGCTGGAGGAGCTGACCCACCACATCACAGCTGCTGGTTCCCTTTTTTGGGGTGAGGGTGAGAGGGGGGAAGCTACGTGCAATGCAGGCGGGTTAGCAGAGGAGCTGTTCTGCAGACTTGAGCTATCTTCCCCTGTATAAAACCTGCAGGTGGGGAAGGGTAGAAAGTCGTGATGGCTAGCAACTGAGCGGCTCCCATGAGCCTCCCCACCTGGAGGCAATTTGCTTGTAATCTCTGTAAACATATTTTGTTCACATTTCTGAAGCTGGATGCATATAGTTTGATCACTTTCTCTTCCTGTCTCAACTTGTTCGCTGGTGACAGCAAAGGCATCAGTTTAAGGCACTTCCCTTAATTCGGCTGCAGGGTTATGAGTTCTTTTTGCTTTCAGAACCAAACCAGTAGCAAACCAACAGCTTCATAAGGAGAGGAAGGGCACTAAAGGGTCAAGGGAAAGAGCTGGAGATGTCTGCTCTGAAGCATCAGGCTGATATGGGTAGAAACAGATATGTGCATTTTGAGTCTAGACTAGGCAGGTGGGACACCTTAGCTTGGCACACTTATGGGAAAACTTACAAAAGGGCCCCCTGTCCTTGTACTGAAATGGAGAGTTGCTATCTTAATATCCACATAGGACTAAGTCAAAATGTGGGTTCTTGCTGCAGGGGTACAAGAGCTCTTCTTGTAAACATCCTGAGTGGGTTAAAGAAGGAAACGCTCTTTAGGGCTACCATATCTGGGTTGCAAAAATATGGATGGCCATTAGATAGCACCCAAAAGTTAGTGTTTTCTGTACTATATGTCTACGCTGCCTTCTAGTGGTCTTGCACTAGATCTGGTAGCCTTAGGAAGTGTGGTCATATTCCCTGGTCAAGGAAAAACAGAATGGCATCAGTGGGAGTCATTTACCTCTGCAAGAAGTGGAAGACACAACAAAACACCTTACAAAACTTAGGAAAGAAGATTTGGGGAACAAAGCAGGTCTGTTGGGCTTACTTGCCATCTCAGTTAACTCTATGCCATTTGGAAGGGATGCTCCTCCGAGTCTTCATGGGAAATAGGAGCAAGGTTTCTTCCTCCTAGCATTGAGCCCCTTAGATCCTCCCCTGGGAATGGCTACTGAACTCCCAGGATTTCAGACTACTAATCCTTAGGCCCCTTTATCAGATCACAACAGTCTCTGGCAAACACATGGTGGGTTTTTGGAAACCCACAGGTGCCTAAACAACCTTTGAAATAAGTCTATTCAAAGGCAAAATTTAAACTTGTCACTAATATTTCCTGTCACACTAGATATGACAGCAATATGCCTACATTTTTATTGTTAGGCTGCCCTAGCCAAATATCAACAAAGAGGGAAGGAGAGTTTGATTTAAGAACAAAGAAAGATAAAGGTAAGTCCTCTCCCTGCCCAGGGCATACCTTCCTGCTGGCTCCATAAAAGTGCTTTTCTCCTCAGCCAGGAGTGAGCCTTGCAAAGAGAAAAGTGCCTCAGAGAAGAGGTTGCAAGAAGGTACACAAAGGATTAACAGGAGGAGCAGCAGCAGTAGCAGCAGCCACCTCTCAACACATCAGCAGACATGACACAAAGATATAAACAGGAACTACTCTCTGCTAAATATGAATATATATATATATATATACATATATATATATATATATATACATATATATACACACACACACACACACACACACCTCTTAGGCACTTTAAAATTTGACCAAAATGCTGACAGGATGTGAATATGGAAGAAATGAGTCTAATCTTGATGTTTCTGAGCAGCTCCTCCAGAAAGCAGGGGAATGGGGAAGAAGGAAAACTGACCCCCCCATTCACCCACCAATACAGACACAGATACATGACCTTGGAGCCCTCGGCACTTCCCTCCACTGGGCTTCCCATCTCTGCTCTGAGGAAGGAACTGGTGGGAAAGGGAAGAGGGAAGCCGATGATTTTTTTTTCTTTTTTAAAATATATGGTTTTTTTTTTTGTTGTTTTTTTAAATTTTTAAACATTTTTATTTTCTTTTTTAAAATTCACATAACACAATAAGCCATTCCAATGGAGAAAGCCGAAGAAAGCTCAGGCAAAAATGATAAAACAGTTCGGATTTTTCTTTTTTTTCTTTTTTCCTATATATATATTTTTGTTGTGAAGCAATATTGACAGTTATAACATATGGCTACCTGCATTCTGCTAGACACGGAAGAAACTTCAGAAAGAACAAAAACAGACAAAGAGCTACCCTTTATTTTCAAGTGCAGAGGGGTGGGGTCAGCAGCAGGAAGGGGCCTGGAAAAACAGACTGAAAGACACAAAGGGACGCTTGGAGTTCCAGGGAAAGAGGCAAGGGGGTCAGGGATAAGGAGAAAAAGCACACCAAATTCCATTAGTACTATATATATATACTGTACTGTACTCATATATATACTGCGTTTCTTAAACAAGAAAGAAACTTGTTCAAAGGGGCAGGGGTAGGTTGCAGTCTGGGAAGCTGCAGTTTCATGGATCTCAAGGTTTTACTGCCGAGCGAGAGATGTGGGTCTGAGATTAATGGGGAGGGGGCATATGGAGGGCATGAAAGGGGGAAGCCAAGTGGGTTGTCAAAGGTACTGTGTGAAAGGAAGGACAGAAGGGCTCAACTGTTCTTCTAAAGCAAAGGTCAGAGGAAGAAGCAGCTCCATAGCAAGTAGGGTCTGAGGCTCACTACCAGCCCACTGGCAGCCAAAGAGGGGACAGCTGACTTCTCCAAACCAAGAGCTCAAGGGACAGCAAAATGGATGCGGATACATTTATAGGGCAGAACGCAGCAAAGATGACTGCCCACCAAATGAAATTGTCTTGGGCCCTAAGGAACCTTAGCATCTTCCTGGGTCAGCAAGGGAACCCACAACTGATCGTCACTGGGGAGGAAGTCACTGAGCAGTCACCCGTTCCTGCAGAGGACTCAGGGATCCAAAAAAGGGAATTAGAGAGGCCCAAGTGCAGATATGCTTTTGGGGTCTGTGGAAAGGGATTCGTATTATCTTCAGGATTATTTTGGAGTTATGCTTCCTTCACGCTCTCTGTCAGATGGGGCAGCAGTAGCCAGGCCAAAGAGGACTAGGTAGGTACCACCATGTTTAGCCCAAGTAGCTCCCTCTTGCTGGTCAAGCCTAGGCTTTTATTGCTTTCCCCTGTATTAAGCACATGGATTACAGTAGGAAGGGGTGGAATTTCCTACACCTGCTCCCCAGGCAGAGCACATGGTCCATCTGTTTCAACAAAAGATGGGTTTACAAAGGCACTATGTCAGCTGGCCAGTTAAGCATGTTGAGAGTAAGGCAAAGTCATCCATCTTGGTCCTTCCCTGAAGTGAGAAATTTCTCCAGTCAATCTCCCATGCTCTGTGAGGTGCAGGGTATGATCTGAGTCTGGCTCCTGCTTTACACACAGATCCTTCTGCCTTGCAATTTTACAAGGAGCCTAGAGGAAAGATTCCTCTCAACAGACAAGAAGGCTGTGAAAAAGGGCAAGCGGGAGTTACAATTTGGGGTAGGAATGTAAGGAGTTCAAAGGAAGGGATGCTGGTGAATTCATAGATCAGCTCCTCTTTCCAAAGAGAAGCCATTGAGCAATAGATACATATGCGAGACAGAGTTAAAAAGAAGGGAAAAAAACCCCAACATTGCAATTAGGCTGGTTTACAAGAAAGTGGGGTGGGGCGTAGAAATGAAGGCCAAACATCTAGTCAACTTTTGCTTAGCTCTTTTAGCAGGAAAAAAACAAGACAGAAGAAAAACACAGAAGAGAAGGATGTGCAGTGGCAGTGATGGAAGGTGCCAAAAGGATGAAAGGAGCTAGAGAAACAAAGTCTACCTAAGATGGCCTCTGTTCCAGTAGGAACCTTCCCCTTTTGCCATGGCAACCTCACCATCATCCATCTCGCTCGGCAACCCGGGAAGATCCATGAGAAGCTGCCAGATGCTGCTGGTGCGTTTGACCGCAAAGCCCGCTGCCCTTTTCAGCTAAACATAAAGAAGGGATAATGCGCGTTTCCTAAAATGTGCTTTATGATAACAATTAATTGATTCATAAACTATGTATAATAGAGATTTTAATGTATTTTATACTGTAAGAAGCACCAGGTTTTGTTATTTTAATTTTTTTTCAACTTAGGTTTTTTTTGTTTTTTTCTTTATTTTAATTTTGTAATTGTCTTCAATTTTTTACCTGATACAGTGTTTTTTTTACAAGTTTATTTTTGTGTATGACAAAACTTTTGCCTTCAGCCCTCCCATAAAATGACAAAACTAATGAGGAAAAGGAAAAAACAACCAATCCTCAATTATTATCAATCTTTTAAAAAGGATTTAAAAAATAAACAAGAAAAAGGAAAAACAGACAAATGAAAAAATAAACAGAAAAAGTTTTTCCCCATACTTACAAAGGTGGGTTTTTCTTTTGTCCCAATTTATTTAGAGTCCCTGGGAACAGAGGACTTTGCAACAAAAATAGATTCTTTTCTCTTCTTCTTAACAATCTTTAACATACAAAGATATTAAAACTATGCACTCCATTGCACTTGGCTCAATGCAAACAAAATTGGTTCTTTTAAAAACCCTAATATATATTTTGATTTTGAAAATCCCCTCCCCCTTTTAAACAAAAGTTTTTGTGTATTTTGCTGCCCATACCTGCCACCAAAATTGAAACTTCTCCATTCCCAGGGTTTACATTTACCCCTTCTTTTAGGACTCCAACAAGGTAACATGTAAATAGATGGCACTGGTATTCCATCTACCCACCTACACGCTACTGTTATTCATCTGTTACCTCTTAAAAATCCCAAGTATTAAATAAGTGCTTAAGCACTGTTAGGATTTAAAGCTTCTTTTTTCAGAATTAAATAACAGTAAACTTCTACTCCCCTACCAACCACCCTCTACCATTTTAAGTGCTGTTTCATTGGTGGTCACCCACCTCTGGATTCCTGCAATTCCTACTTTTTTCAGATCTATCCATCTCCTGTTTTTAGGGAACCTGTTCTGAGCAATGCTGGGCATTAAGGTCAGAAGCTTCAAGCAATTGAGTAAAATTATTGGACTACTTAAAAGAAAAGCAATCAGTGTCTTAAGTGAATGAGATTACTAAATATATTTAAGAACTGAAGGAATGGAGCTGTATCAGTTCTTGTAGGGCTAACATATCTATTTGGGCTACAAAATGCCAGGTGGCCACTGGTCTTGGAGGCAGTCTAGGGTTTCTGCATATTAAATATGGCCACCTGGACTATTGTGATCTTCACATTATAATATCTGGAACATTTTTCATGCTTTGTATGTTTGTGCTCAGAAATTGTTAATCCTAATGGAAACAGAAACTTGGATATGTTTGGGTAGTGAAGGCACAATCCTCTTCAATCTGGGAATGCTTCAAATGTTCTTATGACCAAATCAAATAAAAATCATGCAGCATTTCAAATGCTACAGCTTGAGTTATGTTTAACATTACCACATCCCCAAGCCTTATTACACGTTGGAATCCTTTCCAGTGCAATCAGACTAGAAGGTGCTTGATGTTGATATTTTGCCAAAAAAGGTAGTGAATGGTAGGCTGAATAGTTTTAAGGCCACCAGATTAGGAACTGTATCAATGCCTGCAGATGCAAAATATATCCAGGCTTAGTGTTCTTAAAGAAACACATGCTTTGGGCATTTTGTAAACTGAGCAATTTACAACCTTTCATAACTGGAATGGGGTTATGTTCTAATTGTAGCTGCTGCATCCAAATTCTGCCCATATCACTGATTTGGCTCCATCTCTCACTCTATGAATATTCAGCTATAGATTAGACAATATTTTTTTCTCAGAGTGCTGAAAGAGGGATTAACAATCATGGTGTGAATTTTTATTCCAATGTCATCTCTGGTACATTATACTTAATTTTTGAATAATATTAAAAGAACTTAATGTGAGAGCACCTGTGGTATGACAGAAGCAGCAGGTAGAATGCTAATCCTAGAATTCATGAAATTCAGGTCTCCATTGTTACTTTACAGGAATAGACCTGGTTCACACCAATGACTAAAGCATCAGATGAGTGTCTCCTCTTTGTGGCAGCCCCAAAATATCTACACACAGGCTGCTCACTCCATTACAATTTTCCTCACAAAGAAGACCTCCCCCTTTGTAGAACAGCTGTCCTGCAGCTGTGCAAGGTCAGGCTCTAAGAATCCTCCACAAGAGCAGGCCTTGGATGTGAGTGTCTGCTGGTGTATGTCCATCTGCATGTGTGTACAGGACAGGGGAATTCAGAACATTCCTCTGACATGTGGATTGTAGAATAAGCATGAGAGCCTACTGCTGGCAGAGGAGAGAGCAAATCTGCAACCCTCAGATTCCCTTCCTTGACCCTGTTTGTCCATTTGGGACTAGAAAATCATTGCACTTGGACAAGGGTGCAGATTCTTGGTCTCACCAGCAGGTCCGTTTTGGACTAACTCTGCTCCAGAAATCCTTGGAATGCTCCATGAATCAACTGAGCATTACTGTAGCAAATAGTAGAACAGCTTCAGGAGATTCTCTAGATCAAATTAATTATTTGGTACACAACTTCAGGCATTGCAAGTCATGCGTTTAAATACAATTGCTCTGGACTAATTGCACAGAAACCTGTTCCCTGCATTGTTTTCTGGCCCTTTCCAAATCAGATAATTCCTCATCCCTATCCTTACCCCTTACTCTGATATAGAACTTCACTGCCACCCAGTAAGAACCAATGATACCTCATACAGAGGTGAGCATAGTTAATAGGAACAATGGAGCGTGGAAGATGAACTCCAAAGAATTTGGAAAAGCTCCTGTCCCCAAAACTCAGCATCTGAAAGGGATGCTGGTTTTTCTCACAGGTTTTGCTGTAGTGTGAGACAAGGAAAGAGGAAAGTGCATGGAACTGTGGGACTGATCTGGTGCACATGTGTGCATTTGCACATGGTATATAGATGGTAGTGTCAAACCCTCATAACTACCCATTAGGCAGCCTCCATTACTTCTAATTATATACAATTCATTTTGTTGCGCTGTGGTCTGCTGTAACTGTTATGATCTTTGTTGTTTGTTTTAACATTAACAACAAAACCCAATTGTACTTAATTGCTGGTATCACCTGTATGTAGAGGAAGCCAAAGGAAATGCAACAACTCAAAGAGTAAGAAAATGAAGTGGAGAAAAGGGATCAGCAAAAGTATCAAACCATAGTAACAACAGACACCCACAATCTCACAAGGCTGAAGCCTAGACTAGGCTGGGTACTCTGACGAAACGTACCTGTCTGAGCTAGCTACTCTAGCCCCAATGGTCAGTTTGGGGTACAATTGAAGTATGCCCCTTTGCTGCCTTGCTAATCTTTTTTATTATTTATAAAAGAATGAGTACTGTACTATCCTAAATATTTGTTCATTTGCAATAGCAGCAAGGAGTTTCTTTACAAAGAGAAACATTTTCCAGTCAAATCTAACTTGTCACCATGAACCGAAGAGTGCCCATATTTCTTGTTACTATGGGGAAAGGAATTCCAGTTCATGCAGAATAAGACTGAAAATATTTTCCATGTAATCCAAACATTGCTTTTTCTGAGATGCAGGAAAAGTTCATTCAGAGCAAGGAATACAAGGAAGCACTAGATACCAAGATCAGCAGAGAAAAGATTTGTGCTGGGGTCAGTGTGTGCATGCATGTTTGAGGAGGGATGGGAGAAAGAGGAATTTATTCCTTGCTCTGGAATGGAATTCAGTTGGAGCATCTGGTATTCAGAAGTGTTTCTGCTTTTGCTTTATTTTCACTTGTAGAAATGCAATGTTAATTTGGTTAACAAGGGAACATATGTTTGGTGGGAGAAGTAATGCTTAATCTAAACCATTTCCAGATCCGAACCACAATGGTGCACTGAATTGGCCTACTCACTGAGTGGAACTAAGACCAAATTTGATTTGCCTGCAGCCTCCACCTATCTCTGCAGGTGTTTCTTCAAAGCAATGAGGGACTCACAAGGCCTGATTAAGCAAGTGCTCTTAGTTTGTTTCGCATATTCAGAATTCACCTTGGATTTAGATTAATAAGTAGACAAATCTCTAGAGAACAATCTCCTTTTTCATACCCCAGCAAACATAATCCCTCATAAATCTTGAAACAGTTGGGATTTGAGACTGGTAGATGTGAGTGTTATTCTTTGACCATGATGAATGAAGAAAAATCCCTTTTTAAAAAAAAAAAAAAAAAACTTTGTTTGGGTGGCCTGTCCAGAACTATTTTATACATTATTTTAACGGAGAGTTACTGCAGTGTGAGTTGATGAGATTCTTTGAGAAGACAAGTTTCTCCTATGCAGATGCAAAATCTGCTTTGGATCAGGGAGGTCCAACATATTTTTTTAAGCTTCTCATCTGTGTTACCCAATGTCTCTTACTTTTCTTTGAAGAGGAGCAGCTCAGTGAAGATATGGGTTAAGGACTGAAGATTCTGATTCGCAGGGCTTGAGTGAAAAATTATCATCGTCATCGTCATCATCATCATCATCATCATCATCATCATCATCATCATCATCATCATCATCATCATCATTATTTGTACATTGTTTCTCCAAAGAAGAAAGATGCCCAATTTTATAGCATTAAAGTGAGCAGGATCTCCAACCGGAACATATCTAAAATCCTTGGTCGGCAACTAGCATGTTAACCGGCCTCTTTGGCAAAAAAAAAACACCAAAACCCTGAGAAATAATGGGCCAGTTCCATTATTCCAAATCTGTTGCTTTCAAGCATGGGAACTTTTAGTGCTAGGGGAAGAATTATTATTATGAGGTTGCTATTATTCAGAAATCTCGGGTGGGTTGACCAGCAGAGGCCTTCAAGGTGTAAATCCTACTGAGTAATAGAGATTACTTCCTGGAAAAAAAGGACAAAGAAAACTAAACTGCCTCCTTTGCAATTGCTCAACAGCCCTTCTATGTCATCAGGGCCTGGTGATATTTTCTTTTTATTGTTGCTAAACCACGATTGTTCCATTTCTTCCTCTGAGCCCACCTTCTTACAAAGGGACCTATTCAGTCTTTTGCGCGCTTCAATAAATGTCAGATCAAAACTAGATCGAGGGCCATTTCTGGCACCCGAAGCCTAGGATGGTAACAATGCTTCGTTTGCATGAAAATACCCAAGTAAATTTTCTATTTTGAATGCCTTTCCTCTCCGAGCAGCGGGCTTAAAATGCACTTTTCTCTCTCTCTCTCTCTCTCTAAGCAAGCATTTGGAAGCTCATTTCAAAATCGGCACGGTGGGCGGGTGTTTTTTTTTTTATAAGGAGCCCCAAACCTGGGTTTGCAAAACTTGGAGAGGTGCAAAGCTGTCTTTGCAATCTTTGCGATTACTCGTCTCCATCCCTTTGATTTGCAGGGGTCCAGAAAACATTTCTCAAATCCTGAAAAGAGATCTGGATAATGCCTACATTAAAATACAGAAGGAAGAAAGACATTCACCTCTCTTTGTGCAAATCGTGCCTTTTGGCTACAAGGATATTTTCTTTGCTGATGCCTAATTGGGCCCATCTCTACTTCTTTCCCCCTGATTATTAGGTAGCTGTCCGTCCCCCCACAAAGAAAAGAAAAGAAAAGAAAAGAAAAAAGAAAAGAAAAGAAATCGAATTCGGCTGACAACTTGGAAGCTCTTTCATGTAATCCATACAAAATAAACTGCTGCCTTTTTATCTCCCTCGCCTGAACTGCTCCCGCCAAACCAGCATTTGTGGATTGAAAAAGAAAGAAAAAAAGAGAAATAATGAGGGGTTTAAACCAATGGCTGTTTTCTGGCTTTTTTTAAAAAATCAATCAATCACTCAATCAATCAATCAATCTCTGTTTTGTTTTGTTTCCAGTGTTTCTCCTGAAAGTCTCTGATGGAAAACAGCAAAAAAACACAACAGCAGTTTAGACAAAACCCAGAAGTCGGTGGCGAATAATTGCGTTGCCAGAGACTAAATCTCTGAATTGGCGCCTTTGTTTCCAGGCTCTTAAGCAGAATGGCCTTTCCAAAGGGCGGAGTCGGGAGGACCAGGTTACCTGGAAGCTCCACCCCTTCTCCCCAAGCCACACCCCCTACCTTTCTAAACTCAGCAGCTCAGAAATGACTGGGGATCCCATCAGGAAGGGGGCAGAAGATCTCTTTCTGGAAACTGATTCTACCCCAGATGTTGCTTCTCTGGGGCTGGTGGGCACGTTTGCAATTTGAGGAGGCAATTCTCGTAAAACTGTATATTCCTATCCCATCGCTGCAGAGAGGACCCCCGAATGGCAAAAGTCCGATAACCCTTTTCTACTTTCCAAATTAAGGCCTTTTTGGTTTGTTTGTTTCTCTATCAAGAGTCTGAGCTCTGAATGCAAGAAATCTTTGGGCTGCCTTCTTAATTGTCATTTGGTCTCTTCGGATAACAAAGCTTAAGGACCAAATCCCAAAGGGCCACTTTTTTTTTTCCTGCCTGTGGCCTACGGAAAAGACCCAGGAGTCAAAAATCTCAGATTTGGGCAGCTGGAAGGAGTTTTGCCTTTCAATCCAGGGATCGCTCGCTCTTGAGAAGGCCTTTGCTGGTTTCTCCAGAGGGCTTCTGTGCAGCTTGGGATGCCAACTTCCTACCGATTTTGATCATAGAATGATGGCTCATTTTCATAAAGTTTGGCTTTAAATAGTCTATGCCAATATGATTCGGGAATAGTTCTCTCAACTTCTGTTTGCAGAGATTAATATTAGAAATTTTGAATAATTTCCATGTACAGTGTAATCTTCCTTCCTTCCTTCCTTCCTTCTTCCCTATAACTTCTTCCCTGTTTCTTTTCTCTTCCCCTTCTCTCTCCCTTTTTCCTTCCTTCCTTCCCTCTTCCCTATAACCTTTCCTGTTTCTTTTCTCTTCCCTTTCTCTTCCCTCTCTCTTTCCTTCTTTCTTCCTTCCTTCCTTCCTTCCTTCTTCCTTCCTTTCCTTCTTTCCGCCACATACCAACACCATTAGGAATTTTACAAAAGGTAGAGTTTGGGTATTCAAAGTAAGCATGCCTTTGCTATTTACCATTCCATAGGTGGCAAAAAGCACGTTTTGACAAGAAATCAACCAGCTTCTACCAGATAACAACACAATTTCTATCATTTTTCTCAAAGATTATGTTGGGGGTGTGTGTGGGTTGGGGTGTATTTTGATTAGCTTATTTGGACCACTCTTCAGCAACCCACAACCCTCTGCCCACGTGGGTCCTCTTCACCAACACATTCCGACCCATAAGCCTGAATTAAAATAAGATAGCAGTCTTCCAATATTTGAGGGGCTGCCACAAAGAAAGGGGGTCCACTTATTCTCCAAAGCGCTGGAAGGCAGGAGAAGAAGCAACGGATGGAAACCAATCAAGGAGAAACCAAGCTAGAACTAAGGAGAAATTTCCTGACAGTGAGGACAGTGGAACAGAAGTTGCCTGCAGAAGTTACGGGTGCTCCATCACTGGAGGGTTTTTTTAAGGACAACCCTTTGTCTGGAGTGGCACAGGGTCTCCTGCTTGAGCAGCGGGTTGGGCTAGAAGACCTCCAAGGTCCCTTCCGACTCTGTTCTTCTATTAAATCGCGCATAATTCAGCTCCCCAACTGCTGTTTTTTGCCCTTCTGCCAACAGGAGCCACTGAGTCTCCCATCCCAAGGGCAAAGGGAACATTAAACCGGCTTTTCCATGTTACAACTCTCTGGGCCGAGATTATCAGCCAGAGGAACGCCACGTTCCAAAGCATGTACTCGAGGCTATTTCCTGAACTGCCAACAGGCTCATGAGCCCTTAAAAACACCCACATAGTTACTGCTCAAAAGGGCTGCCGGCGGGAAGGCGGACAAAAAAAAATCTCTTTAAAGCAAAGTGGCAACCTGGGAGCCCCTTTAACAAATGCCCCAGCCTCAATTTTCTCCTAAAGTACAAACGGGGCCCACTTTCTTAAAGTTGGCCCTTCTTGCAGAGGTAAAGGGGGGGGGGGGGAGAGAGGAAAAGAAAGAAATCAAGCAAGGGAAAATTAAAGAAAGAGTTGGAATCGTGCCCCCCAGCAAGGCAAGAGAACAGCACGCTGCCTTTGTTGCAGGTGAAAGGAAAGCAAACAAAGAACAGCCCCCCTTTTTTTTGTCAGCGTTCTGGAAGCACATAATTTCCAGGCGTTAGGTACCCACAAAATGCAAAGCTACCTGCACTGTTGTCCAGGTGATGAGTCTTTGTTTGGCTAATCATCACCCCTTTGGGCCAATGCTTGAGCTGGAGGCAAGGAGGCAAAAGGGAAGGGGGAACAGACAATGAAAAGACTTTTCTTCCCTTTTCCTTTCTTTCTTTGCTTCCTTCCTTCCTTCCCTCCCTCTCTTCCTTCCCCCTCCCTATTTTCTTTCCCTCTCTTCCTTCCTCCTCCCTTTTTCTCCTTCCTCCCTCCCTCCTTC